>CABFOW010003619.1:54972-71135 GCA_902141385.1 Timema californicum
CCCCCCAGAAAGTTACCAATATTGAACCGTGGATCACCCACGCCAAATCAAATAAAAGTCCCCATTTATAAACATAAAAGAATCGCCAAACAGAAATTTAGAATAAAATTCCCCCCCATATTTAAAGCCAAAGTGAATTTCGATAAATTTTCCCTAATATTAATTTTAACCAAGCGCCCTCACCTGGTAAGAGCCAGTGATACAATGAGTATCCTATGAAATGACAGCTGTTGTTATATACCATAAACAGATCTAACAAGCTCTCAGTAAAGGGGGAAAGAAGGGGAAGCACATGGAACAAAAAGAAGGGTGGAGATTAGCGCTCTGGGCATATCGTGGACGTCCCAGTAATTACTGGGCCAACTTGGAACATTCGAGGGGCGGATGTTCGTGAAGTTAAGTTGGCAACAGCATTGTTTAGAGATTGGGCGAGGCACTGATTTGGTTCGCGTCTCAGACAGTCTTCATTATCTAAGCCACGAGAGTGGATGTGTCGCTGCGTGCACGTGCGTCCCATTTGACGGGGAGAAGTCTCGGTCGGACTTGGCGAGACTTGGTGAAAGTTGGTGAGCCTTGGTGAGAGTAAAACCTCCATATTACCAGGTTGTAGGTTTTGGATATCCGTTGTTTGGAACATCGTTACAACAGTACATAAGTAGGTAGAATAAAATAAAAAAACTGTCCAGTGATCGTTTCATTTTTAATGCTGAAATTAATTTTACCACTTGATTGATGACTAATTTAATGTAATTTACTGTAATACGATAGATTATATAAGTGTAGTGAGTTAAGAGACCACCATTAATTAATTAATTTTTGTTTGATGTCTCTATTGGCATCTATTAGTCGTGTGCTGGACTAATAATTCAAAGTATAATTTGAGAGATGAGACAGGAAGTGAGAAATATTTGCAGGGAGAGGGTGAACTATGAGAGAGTGAGAGAGGAGAGAGTGGTTTAAGTTTAAAAGTTGTCTGAGGCCTGGAGTTGTGCTCTCGCCAATAATGCTCATTGTAGTGATGGACAAAATTATAAAGAAATAGATAAAAAGGAATGGGGAGGGATAGGGACTCCGGAACAAGGGAACAGAAAGGGATTGAGGCCAACTTGTGTTTATATTGGGGACAGGCACTATCTTATTTCCCAATAAAGTTTAAAACCCATTCACAAAAAAAAAGCTTCTTTTGCCACCAGCTTGGTAATTTTAAGTAATAAAGTCATAAAATTACAAAGAATTTAATACATAACTGAATTGTCCTAATTTTACAGTTTATTTTTCTCGAATTAGAAAAAATTATTTCATAAAAATAAATCAACTAAAATTATACCTAATTTTGATTGTCTTAAATATAAACAATACCAGAATAGTAAAGACAACAGCTAATACCTGTCGACCTTTTTACCACAGATAAAAACCAATTGAAAAATATCACAGTTGAATTGTAATTATAATTTTAACAAGGAGAAGATTTTAATTCACAGTTTAAATTTAATTTGTGCCATATTTTTTTCAACATTTAAAAATTAATAAGCTGGATATAAATAAAATTAAAATGCATTCTTGCAGTGGTTTGAATAAAATATTTTATTATTTTTAACCTACGTTAAATAGTGTTGGAATAACATATTTTATTGTGTTTGTATGAAAAATACAAAATAATTAACCAACACTAGTTTAAAGGTCCATTAAGTTACCTTACATATTATAAGTCTTGATAGGGTTGATAAGCACATTTAGCTTACCCCGAAAAATAGCAAGCTTACTTTGCACGGTTAAACTATGGCGTAGATTATACAATATAAGTATAGAACTGGCGTAGTGAGCTGTAATTAGGGGTTTCATATCCCCCAAAGCCCACTTCTCCTCAAAAATCTCTGAAGTTTTTAATGTTGATCGTTAGAAAAAGTACGGAAACAATTTATCTTAATTAGATAATGCAAGCCGTTCTTCAAACCTAGTAAGTTTATTATCTAAAAGCATTCATTTAAAAAACATATGTTTGGGGAGTTGGCTGGGAACCACTTCAATTAGCTTCTAGAGGTTTCTATTTAACTTTGATAGTAAAAAAATAAAACGAGGTGTTCTCTAAATAACTTTTTGTGTGCATAAAAATGTATCGAATAGGACCACTAATTAATTATTTATGGATATCTAATTTATGTAAAAATATAGTCTTGGACTATTTAAAATAGCTTTTATAGGTGTCCAATTTTCAAAAATTTGGTGGAGGAAATCTAATCCAAATAGCCTCTAGAATCACACAATTTAAAAAAAAAAAATCTATGAATGCATACTTTAATTTCTCTTGAACTCTAGAATCACACAATTTAAAAAAAAAAAAAATCTATGAATGCATACTTTAATTTCTCTTGAGCTAACATATTTATAAAAATTACCAATTTTGAGGTCTAATCTAAATATGATATAGGGCATACACTTTTCTAACATTAGGTGGGAAGAAGAAAAATTAGAAAAACATTCTAGGGCATCCGAATTTTAGACATTAACTGGGAGGGAGAAAATGTCTTAATATAAATAAATCTTGATATTTCCCCTTCACCCCATCATACATATAAGTTTCCACCACCACTTTTTAAAATAAGTTTCATATTTTTCAGAAATCTTAAAATCAAGTCATAGACATACAATTTTGAATTTTCCCAAAATTAAATTCTCCCTACGCCCATGAAACTAAGACTTCTACCGTTCAGGGTAAAGGGAGTGTACATAGAAAATGGATAAAACCCATAAAAACAAATTAATTAGGACTGACATGAAAAGTCAAGAAGACAGATAAATTATAAAAGGTCATCACTTTTTTATTTATCTTTTGCCATTATTTGTGATTGTAAGTTGTGGATAGCTCTAGCACTCACTAAGACACGTAGCACCTTCGTAAATGTAAGAAAAACGTATTTGGTTGTGTGCACTAATCTCTAAATACTATTTTTTTAAAAACTCAAAATATTTTCTAAAGGCATAAAAATGTAAAGAAAAGTTACCATTAAATAACCACTAATAAAAGTTTATAGAGGCATCTAGTTTTCGAGAATTTGTTAGAGAAATTTTTTTAAATAGCATCTCCAGGTAAATTTTTATATAAAAACTCTCTAGGTGAGGAAAATTTTAAATAGCTTTTAGAAAATTACTAACTAAAATTTATCTTCTAAGTGAAACCCACTCGAAATAACTTCTAAAGGAGTATAATTTTCGTAAACTTTTCCAAGTGCGGACCAATAGCTTGTAAAGGCATTCCAGTTTTCGAAATTTTCTGAGAAGGGCTTCCAATTCCCCTTTTGGCCAGAGATCCATGACGTTAAAAACACCACAAACACCAATGAATAGTATCATTATCTATAAAATAAAAATATAAAAGTTTCCTTCCCATAATTTTTAATTGTTGATCGAGAAATATTACCACTTTCTTCTCCACACAAGTCCCCACCATGTTGCATATATTGTTGATATAAATGAGATGGTGGGAGGGATGGTAAGTAGGAGCTAATTCAGGACAAGATAGAGAAGGGATGACTATGGGGGTGCGGTCTAGTGAGAAGAATAGAGAAGGAGAGTATACCAAAGAAAATTATAGAAACTTTGGTGTTATTTTCCACCATACTATACTTTACCATTTGTTTTTCTGATTTGTAAAATATTTTACAATTTGTTATTTATTTTGGGTGAGTTAAATAATGTTTTAAAAGTATACCGTGGCATAATGCACCGTTGACCTGCATTATAAATACAATTTACTTTCATTCACAATTTTATGAAGGGAAGATCGCACTGTTTTAAATAATTAAACTAGCGGTTTTTTATTAAAAATGGAACACATTTAACCAATTTATTTTTCTAAGAAGTTTGTTAATCCTTACTTGTTTATTTTCGCTGTCGGCCATTATTTAACGTCTCAAGGTATTAGCTGGAATGGTGACAAGTGAATTCTGGGTCTAGTTCGGAGCGAGAAAATAAAATATGTGAAATGAGGTGCGGGGTGCGGGGGAAATTGGATTTATTTACTTTTAACTTGCGGCGTTCTAATTCTGACAGGTAAACGTAAAATTGTAATCCTCGTCAAAAAATATTTTTCATGTTCATTTCTAATTATTTTCAAACTTTATATTAAATGGAATGTTATGTTATATTCTTCCCTAGTTCATGGCCAACACTTACCTTTAATAAGATGGATGAGTATTCTCTTTGGACTTGAAGAAAATAAAGTTTGTAATCTGCTTCTAGAATCAGATACTTTGACAATACTTTGAAGGAGATTAGGGCCTTCTTTTTTAGGAGTTCTTAAAACATGAGACCAAATCTGTGTTTGACTAAATTTGTTTTAAAATTAGAAGCCCATTTAAAAGGTGAGATATAAGTATACCTATAGGAAGCTTAAAGTCTTGGGAAGATTTAGAGACTATTAACAATTAGAAACGGTGGAATAGGATTGTGAAATTAGGAATAGGAAACAGATCTCCTACACTTTAGTGTTTTCACCATGGACATATATTATTGGGGGAGACTAAACCAAATTTTCAACTATAGAAAATAAATATTTTCTCTCTATTTTTCATTTTTCATCCAGATTCATTTCAAACTTTAGGAATATACTTAAACATTCAGATGCTTTATTCCAGAGCATTAAATACTATTTTATTTTATGTTAAATATTTATACAAATGATGATTTTTTTAGTTGTCAACAATACTTAATTAATTTTGATGGGTTTTTTTAACTAAAAAACTTAAATAATATAATATATTATATTATTTATATATATATATTTCTACACCTTTTTTTCACTCTGATCTTATAGTCTTTAAATTTCCAAATTTAACCATGTTATGAGATATTTTATTTATTTTTTATTTATTTTGTTAAAATATAATGTATGTTAATTTGTATGCTTAGAATTTTGGTTTTGGAAAGGACTTTCAAAGGTAGGATTTGGATGTGGAAACATTGACATGATAATAATAGAAATAAAGATGATGATAGTAATAATAATAATAATAATAATAATAATAATAATAATAACACACAGAAAGTTCCTATAGTATTTTTTATTATTTTAGTCTATCCTTTTAAAATAATTCTTTCAGGCATTCATCATTTATTTATTTTTTAGATTGTTCAATGTTCCAATATATGTACTCTGATATTCCCTAACTTTTGTAGGGATGTTTCTCAAACTATTGTTGTAAGTAGTGTAAATAATAAATATTAACTTAGCATTGTACAGAGCGCGTTTCCCTACATATACGACACGGTAGTAATGACTTTTAAGGGCCATTGTGCCTCCTACAGAGTTAGCCGAGGAAAAATCTGTTTATTTATTTACCCTAAGAGTATACTTCATAGGGCACCTACCAATTTAACTATATATTATATTATATCGTAAATTATAAATATTTTAATATGGCATTATATATAATTATAAGAGATGTCCTCTTTTACCCCATTTGTTTATGAAAGTTAGTACAATATTGAAGTGGGGAGTGGAAGGCAAAGAGGAAGACCAAGTGACAGATGGAGGAGGGGGGTACAGAGAAGTGTGGAGGAGAGAGGATAAGACTGGGTAATATTGTAGAGGAAGGAAGGTGCTGGCAAGAAAGTTTACGTTGAAGAGTCTTATGTTTCAAACAGACCCGGCCAGTGACTGGAAACGGTTCATTTTGCTGATAATGGTGATTTCTTCGACCGAGTCTTACTACCTGTTCAGGTTATACGCAAACTGTACTATATACACTAACGAGTTACGGATGAGGAAGGTTGAATTTAGAATAAGTGTACCCGTATTTACGTGGAGAGAGAGTAGAAAATTAATTTAGTATAAACTACTCTCAGTACACCAGACTGGGATTAGAACCCCATCCAACATGTAATCAGCAGTCTAGTCTATTTCGAGAGTGACACCTTAGACCATGCAGCCCCAAAAGCCGGTATGATGTTTATTTTGCTATACATCATACATATTGTGAAGTTGAGTAAAATAGTTTTATCTACTTAATAGAATAATAATTAGGAAATTATCTCCGCTATTGTGAATGTATTGCGGAATTTTAATGAGCTTAGCTTATCGAGAAATGTACGAATAGAAACCGAGTATTCGAGTGGTTACAATGCATAATATTATGGATATAATTTCAATAATTATATGAAACACTATACAGGCTGTTTATTTTTATTTTTTGTTTGAGAAAGGTTAGATTGGAGCCAGTAAGGTAGGATAAAAATCAGTCGCCTAGGTTAAACAAGTAATTTCCATTCAATTTAAGTTTGTTTTTTTTCGTTCTAGATGCAGAGTTATAATGAGATATATTTAATAGAACACAACATGCACGTTTTTACAGATCATGTAGAACCATATCAAAAACACAAATTTGTACCTTATTTTGAAAAAAATTTAGGTTAGCCCCTTTTTACTAAAAAGTGTCTATATGGACATTTTTAGTCTTATTAATAGTATATTTACGTTGCTAGGTGATATGTTAACAACAATTCACTTTTAAAAATGTACATTGAAATGCTTTTACAAATGATATGAGGTCATTGATTAGAATTAATAAAAGGCAAATTTTTTTGCACGACAAAGCTAGTATTTTAGTCGTGGACTTTTTTTTTAACCGTGAGTTCATCCCAGACCATTATTATAATATGCAAACATATCATAGGTATCCTAATTTCCATGTGTTGAGTTAGTGTTTCTAAAAAGTTTCTGACATCGCAATTATTATACAAAATTGAAAAATTAGTCAACTGTTTATGTGTTTAAACTAGACCATTAAAGTTTAGTCTTTATGTGAAATTAAATAACCAAAATGAATTTAAAGCTACTTTAGGTAAAATATTAATAAACTCACTGCGAAACAAGTCGTTTTACATATTGTAGATAAACCGGAATCAATCTAATATCACCATTATGAAATATATCGTCACGTCTCGTTAAAATGTGGTTCACTGTTACACAAATAAATATTTTTATTTTAAATGCAAGTCAGCGTGTTAACATCAAACAGGAATATAGTGCAACTATTATGCATCTATATAATAGGAGCCTTTCACGCTAAGACTGTGAGCTTTCATCTAAATGGTGTGTACTCCTTAAACATTTTTGACTGAGCCATTCTATAGGCAATATTGTTTCTGAAATTTGTGAATGTTTACTAACATTAAAGTCTATCTTCTTCAATAATCTGTATGGTTAGTGTTGTGTAAAAATAAAAACGAATACAGTGAATAGGATCTTAAGTGGGATATGTGTGCCTCTTTGTTGATTTGTTGAAAACCTCACTTTTATTGATAGAAGATATAAAAGTAAGTTTGAAAATTAAAATTGTGCTAAATAAATTGTATGGCGAGAAGAGATAAATTGAATAATTACTATAATAAATTATTCATACCAGAATATATTGGATTATTCTTTTATATAAGTGAGTAAATCATCTTAAAACTTTGCAGGTAGTTTCAACCAAAATGAATTTAAAGCTACTTTAGGTAAAATATTAATAAACTCACTGCGAAACAAGTCGTTTTACATATTGTAGATAAACCGGAATCAATCTAATATCACCATTATGAAATATATCGTCACGTCTCGTTAAAATGTGGTTCACTGTTACACAAATAAATATTTTTATTTTAAATGCAAGTCAGCGTGTTAACATCAAACAGGAATATAGTGCAACTATTATGCATCTATATAATAGGAGCCTTTCACGCTAAGACTGTGAGCTTTCATCTAAATGGTGTGTACTCCTTAAACATTTTTGACTGAGCCATTCTATAGGCAATATTGTTTCTGAAATTTGTGAATGTTTACTAACATTAAAGTCTATCTTCTTCAATAATCTGTATGGTTAGTGTTGTGTAAAAATAAAAACGAATACAGTGAATAGGATCTTAAGTGGGATATGTGTGCCTCTTTGTTGATTTGTTGAAAACCTCACTTTTATTGATAGAAGATATAAAAGTAAGTTTGAAAATTAAAATTGTGCTAAATAAATTGTATGGCGAGAAGAGATAAATTGAATAATTACTATAATAAATTATTCATACCAGAATATATTGGATTATTCTTTTATATAAGTGAGTAAATCATCTTAAAACTTTGCAGGTAGTTTCTTAGGTATTTTCAACAAATTAAATTATTAGCAACTTATTTAAAAAACTATTTTTAAAAACCTATATGACCGTTTTAACATATTGAAAATATAGTGTGTGTATTCAATTTGGTTTAAGACTAAACTAAAACAAAATATCCATGATACTAATGCAACACACACTTTAAAGCAAAGTATAAAGGAAGATAATTTAAAGAATATTAAAAAATAAAAATAGATAAATATTAATCTTTTTTGAGAGATTGGTTTACACAGTAACATACGATGGTTTTGACATTGGTTTATCAACTTATTGCACTTCTCTTTTATGCTAAATACATTACCAATACCTCTATCCTGAGAGAAGTGCATCCCTTATCATCTCAGAATCAAGAAATATTGAGTAAGACAGCAATATCATTGATACATTCAATACGCAATCACTCTTTAGATATACATGGTCACATCGTAGTTATTAAACACACAGATGTTGATGATAAATTTATTGATGATTTTCTTAATCGCGTACATTACAATAACCTACAACTGGTACTAGTTCAAAATGACACGCTTCTACCAGAACGAGAGGAGGCTCTCGATAATGCCAATAAAAGTGAAGTTTTTATTTATCTTATAGACAAGCTTGAAGAAAACTGCTTTGTAAACTCTGCATACCCAATCGATGAATTAAATATGTGGAACAATAGAGGATATTTCTTTATAATCATAACGAGTATGGTTTCCAAAATACCACCACATGTTGAAATAGTATTCAAAGAGTGCTGGGATGAGTATAAGCTCATGAATATTCTTGTTTTATTTTCACTGCAAGAAAATGATTTGGTCAACTCTAAATCATCAAGGGAACTGGTAAGACCTGGAAATGTTCAAGTGCTCACTTACAATCCATTCAAAGGTATCGTGGACCAAATCAAACTACCTATAAATAATATGAAGAAAATTTTACCTTCAGAGAAATTGCGTGACCTTCGTGGCTATGCCATGAAAATATGCATGCTTAATTATTTTCCAAACATTTTTGAGAGCATTGATTCAAAGGGTGAGATGATATTAAAAGGTGCAATTGGACTTTTACTTTCAGCAGCTCTTAAACACATGAATACTTCTCTAATTGTTATACCTCCTATTAAAAATATAAATGGATGGGCGTTTCCCTATGATGACGAACATACTCCGTTAGATACATTCATCAATGGAATACCAGACATAGATGGGATGACGGTCAGTGTTTCAATGGCTAAACTAGATGCAATGACATATCCTCATGATTATGAAGTATTTACCTGCCTTGTTCCGAAGGGACAGCTGATACCCAGATATATGAATCTAATCCTACCTTTCAGAGAAGAAACTTGGTGGATCCACTTTGTTACATGCGGTGTCGTTGCGATTGCTGGTAAATTACTTATTACATTCAACACTCGACATGGAGATGACGCAGCAGACAGAAGTGTACTACTGGAAACGTATCAAGTCATCGTAACTGGCGCAACAACTGTATTGCCAATACATACGTCACAAAGATTTTTCTTGTTGCTATGCTTGATATATAGCCTAATTATGAACAATGCGTATCAAGGTTCCTTGACTAGCTATCTTACTCAACCTAAATACTACCCGGATATCAACACATTAACAGAGCTAGAAGACTCAACGATTAAAATGATATTACACTATGATCCAAATATAAAATCAAAAGTTAATCCAAACGCTATTGATAATCCTTTAGTAAAGATATTTATTTCTAAGTCTTTTTTTTATGACAATGATAGTAAAGTTTTGCATGATGCAGCTTTCCATCGTAATGTTTGCTTGATGACAGGATCATTATATGGTACCTATCAAATTAATCAACGTGAATATCAATATAACGGCAGGCCATTGCTTCATCTAATGAAGGAATATTTTTATGCTGGTCCATATGTATTCAGGTTAGCAGAAAACTCTCCTTATGTAGATCGGTTGAATTCAATGATCGCCCGTATTATTCAAAGTGGATTGTATAAGAAATGGAAAGATGATGTTATTTTTCAATTTTCTTATTCTTCAAAGACGGTGACGCAACCTACCAACTTGAAACCTTTAAGTAAATTACATTTGCAATCAACTTTTTATATTTTATTCTTTGGTTTAATTTCAAGCTTGATAATATTTTTACTAGAAATAGTTTGGTATGTATTAACTAATTACATATCATTGTAAATTTCAAGGTCACGAATAACATTTTAATATTAAAGAAGTGTCACAAAATGTTGATATAATATATATTATTGTGTTTATTCTTCTAGGGGTGTCAGAGTATTAGGCTGGTAGGGGTTGTCATATTATATGGGTAAACGTAATATATCAAGTAGTTAAATACACCAAATTAAACTTGATGCTTGAATTTTTATTGTAAGTCTGAAAATTGAAAAATGACACCTGGATACGGGAATGGAACTCGTGACCTTTGGCTTAGTACGTCAATGTTCTAACCACTTATCTTTCCAGGAATCGTCCCATGCCCAAGGTCATTCTTCACTCATATTTTAAGGCAGAGTTTATTATAATGTTCAATAGAATCTTATATTCTAAAAAGAATAACCTAGCATATTAGTTTTCCAATAACTTTTTGTTTTAATATGAAGTAATCACTTGCATGCAGACAAAATAAGTGGCTCGATGTATCACACATACTTACTCTATTACTAATATTAATATAAAGATGGGACGCTCGAATCCCTTGAATACTATGATATTTAAAAAAATTGAGAATATAACAAAAAAATCTAGAATCCAAATATAAAGGCCTTAGATTGATCTCAAATGCAATTTTTCAGGAATTATATTGATTCGTATAATTATAATAAATATGACAGTTTAGATTCACCTATGTAAAAAATGAAAGAACAAAATCACAATTTCTTTTTGTTATGTAACGGATAGCTGTAGTGACTATTTTGCAAGTGCAGTGAGCGTACCCACCTCTGTAACTGGAATGTGGAAAGAGGGGGTGGGGTGACAGTTTAAAATAGCCAGGTAGCGGGGTAGTCTTACTGTGAGTGCGTTTGGGACTGGTCGTGGTATACTAGAGACGTGGACACGGTGACCAAGTATTGTACGTGTATCCATTGATGTATAATGGTTGTACCAATGTTTGTACCTTTAAGTGTAAATATATATATGATTTGTAAATAGTAAAACACTTTACAATTGGTTGCAATGGTGGGATACGGTATTAGTGTACCTGGATGATGTTATCGTGATTGTGAGAACCTTTGAAGAGCACATCAATAGACTACGTGAAGTGTTCAAGAGGCTACAGGAAGTTGGCCTAAAAGTGAAACCATCGAAATGTAATCTATTTCGAACAACTGGGACACGTTATTTCAAAGGAAAGTAGGGACACTGATCCGGAAAAAGTTCATGCAGTGGGGGACTACACCATACCTAGTGATATCACTGAACTCAGGGCATTTCTGGGGCTATCTTCATATTACAGACGTTATGTAAAGTGATTTTCAAAAATCGTGGCAACCCTGTGCCAGCTTACACAAAAAGGAGAGGGGTTTAGGTGGAGTGAACAGTGTGATTGTGCCTTTAAACAGCTGAAACAACGTCTCACATCTGATCCAATTCTTGCATATCCTAGGATGGACTCTGAGTTTATCTTGGATACAGATGCGAGTGGGACAGGCATTGGAGCTATTTTAAGTCAAGTACAGGAGGGAGAAGAACGCTTGTATTCTACCTTAGTCGAGCGCTAACAAAGGCTGAGCGTCGCTATTGTGTAACTAGAAGAGATATGTTGGCCTTGGTGTATGCAACTTGGCACTTCCGGAGTTATTTATACGGCAAAATGTTTAAAGTACGCACAGACCCCAACTCTCTTCACTGGATGCAGCAGTTTAAAGAACTGAAGGTCAGGTTGGCTTGTGGCTAGAGCAATTGGCCGAGTTTGAGTTCATGGTAGAGCATCGTCCTGGAAAGAGTCCAGTAAATGCTGATGGATTATCACGTTTGCCATGTAAACCATGTGGGCAGGAGGAGCTTCCGGTATCCGCTATATCTCAAGATAACTCAAGCTGGGCACTTCATTGGTCAGACATGGACATCAGATTGCTCCAGGACGCTGATGAAGCCATCGGACACATTGCTAAACTAAAGCGGGAAGAGAAGGAGAGGCCAACCGCTTGTGAAGCATCCAGAAGAGGAGAGAGCTACATGAGCTTGTGGGCACAGTGGAAACGACTGGAAGTACATCGGGGCCTTCTGTACCGTCGCTGGTTGGAATAAAATAAGCCGGATATACTTCAGCTTGTAGTACCACGTTACCTATCTACCGATATTTATATCGTTGCATGATGCGGTTACTGGTGGCCACTTAGGTGCTACGAAGACGTTAGAGAAAATCCGACATAGGCTATATTGGCCAGGGATGACCAATGATGTAGAGCTGTGGTGTAGAGAATTTCCTGAGTGCGCGAGAAGGAAATCACCGACCACCAATCTGAGAGCACCCCTTGGGACTTACCTCGCAGGATTTCCCCTCCAGTGTGCAGCTGCGGATAATCTGGGACTCTTGCCAAAGACAGCTCAAGGAAACAAATACATTATTGTAGTGACTGACCACTTCACCAAATGGACGGAGGCATATGCTATGCCAGATATAGAAGCGTCAACAGTAGCTAAGCTTATTGTGGAAGAGTTCATCTGCCGGTTTGGTGTGCCAGTGGAACTTCATACAGATCAAGGACGCCAATTTGAGTCTAAGCTATTCCAAGAAATTTGTCAACTTCTTGGGATAGAGAAAACTCGCACAACTCCATACCACCCACAGTCAGATGGCCTGGTAGAAAGATTCAATAGAACTCTATGCGCAATGCTTTCCCAGTACGTCAACAACCCTCAGGACAACTGGGACAAGGCCCTGCAACAAGTCCTACTAGCATACCGGTCCAGTCCACAAGATTCGACGAAGTTCACCCCTTACTATCTCATGTTCGGTCGGGAGGTACGGTTACCAATTGACGTGATGTATGGAGAACCAGAGCCTGCCGACAGTGTTGTAGAGTATGCTCGGCAGTTAAGAACAAATTTAGAAACTGCACATCGTTTGACACGAGAACATATCGGCAAAACACATCGGGTGCAAAAATATGTGTACGACCGGAAGTGCATGGGTAGTGCCTATAAATTTGGTGAGCGTGTGTAGCTGCATCAGCCAGCAGTTAGAAAAGGAACATCACCTAAACTGCACATGGCATGGGATGGCCCATATATAGTAAAGACCATAATATCAGATGGAGTCTACCGCATTCAACGTGAATCACCCAAGCGGAAACGGATGATTGTACATTTCAACCGGTTGAAGCCATGCAATTCGGTCCTAAGGGAACCAATATAAACAACAAACAGGGAAGGGACAGATTTTAGTGAAAACTTGTCACCTGAAAAAGATTTAGGTCCTAGTCTTTTACCAAGAAGTTCTAGTTTAGATTTTCCTAATGAAGATAAAACAAAAACTAATAGTCCGGAATTATTTGTGCTACCCAGGATAATTCCAGAGAGACGCTATCCTGCAAGGCAGAGGAAGCCCACGGGATACAATCTGGATGTGTGATCCTAATGACTTTCCTGAATAGAAAAAAAAACTCTTAGTGTGATGTATTATAGTGGCTCAGGAGAGCCTCTTAAAAAGGAGGGAATATTGTAACGGATAGCTGTAGTGACTATTTTGCAAGTGCAGTGAGCGTACCCACCTCTGTAACTGTAATCTGGAAAGAGGGGGTGGGGGCGACAGTTGCAAATAGCCAGATAACGGGGTAGTCTTCCTGGGAGTGCGTTTGGGACTGGTCGTGGTATACTAGAGACGTGGACATGGTAACCAAGTATTGTACGTGTATACATTGATGTATAAGGTTGTACCCATGTTTGTACTTTTAAGTGTAAATATATATATAATTTGTAAATAGTAAAACACGTTACAGTAATAAATTCGTCTACAAAAAATTATTTATTGCTTAGTGTCCTCTTTGTTTTTGAAACGTCATAGAAAAATCAATTAAACAGAAAATGAATGTTCAGGGTTACAAAACATTCTAAAAAAAGTTTTATTTGCTATGTTAATGTTCTATACAAATATTTTCAATTTCTAGAATATGATATGAACCTACCACTAGGCTACCCAGACACAGTTAACAAGTCAATTTATTTAATTTTAGATTAACCATGACTGGCCACAGGATTAAAATAAACAAATAGCTAAATAATAAATATCAATCTCTTACGAATCTAGACGGGCTATAACTTATATGCCATTATAGTCAAATTAATTTCACTTGTAAGTAAGGTATTAATTAATTACACGTGGTTAAAATTATTTCCTAATAGGTTAACTAAGTGGATGTGAAATTAAAACACTACTGTAAATATGACGTTTCCTTAAATAGTTTGCATTAAGCTCTGGTAAACAAACGTAATACCTTTTGATAACAAGTTATTATTTTATTAATGTAAACTTGTTTGCTTATTTTTAAATATTATTTTCAATTTTTTTGAAAAATTTAAAATGTACATTTGAAGATTCGATGATTCGAATTTGGATTCGAGATTCAAATAAAATTTTGGATTCAGATTCAAGATTCGGATTTGAGAAAGATAGGATTCAACCCATCTCTAAAAGTAAGACATTTTTATCAAAACTTTTGAGTTTTACTTCCTTCTGTTAGAGAAGGGGACCTATGTAATAGACAGTTACGTAAGCTAGTGTTTTGTTGTGTTTTATTTTACAATTTTATCGTAAGTATGTAGCCTTGCCCTTTTATTCTCCTATCAGGAGCTCTGTAATAGGGACGAATGGGGGACTTTAGCACCATTTATCTTTATATTGAGGGCTGGGACTATCTTAAGGTCCTCCATCCCCAAAATTTAACAAGTAAATTCAAAACTTGTGTATTAAAACCTACATCTGTGACCATAAATTTGGTAATTTTAAGTAATTAAGGCCTAAATGTATAATTAATTTAATAGAAAACGGAAAAGCTATATTTTTGCAGTTAGATTTTTATCACATGAAAAAAAAAAGTTTTATGAAAATCTAGTAAATAGCAGTAGGACTAATTGTGATTGCCTTAGATACAATACACAGAGTAGTAAAGTCAAAGGGCAAAATTTATCGACATTTATGACACAGATAAGAACAAATTTATAAAAAATCACTATTGAATTTTAAGTCTAATGTGTACATTAGGCCGTCCATCAACCACTGTTCAAATTTTAAATTTTCCATATTTTTATCCAGCTTAATACAATTAAAATATTATATGTAAATAAACAAGCTTTCTGGTTGTGGCTCTAATAAAATATTTTATTATTTTTAAACCTACGTTAAATCTTTGTTGTGATAATATTTTTGATTATTCTGTATACTTGGTTTGTATTAAAAATATATATACACATTAGGTTACAATGCCAATTTTTAAATAATCTTCTTATTTCACACAAGTCTTAACATTATGTCATAAGCTTACAATTTGGAACCATCCCAAAATTAATTACACCTTACTCCTCCCATGAATCAGAGTGTAACCGGGGAAGGTGAGACTGATATCTTTCAGGATAAGTTGAGTTCACATAGAAAAGAGGGAAAAACCATATTATTAAAGTAGTTAGGTGTGAAAAAAAAAGTCAAGGAGCAGTCTTGGAAATTGTAAAATGTTACTGAATTTTTCAATTTTTTTGCCATAATTTGTGAAATACGAAATTTAGAGCATTATCAAGTGTAAATTATAAGTTTTATCCTAATTAATGTGACTTGGTGATGATATTTTTTCCAAGAATGATTTAATAAAAAGGAATTAAAACTACGATATTTTGTATTCATAGTTTTTATTATAAAATACTGGAAAATTAAGTACATTCTTTGGCTGGAAAACCTGAGGCATTAAAGTAATTTTAAAGTGTAAGTCTTATCAGTAATCTTTGAATGTTCGTAAACAAATGTATTATTAGAATGTACCTGAGTAGTAAGCATATAGTGTTCCGATTACACACAATAGATCA
>CABFOW010003620.1:0-12081 GCA_902141385.1 Timema californicum
AGTGATGAAGTCTACTCTATATGTTATTTGTGGCATTTTAACTGTTGCATTAATAAAACTGATATCTGAATCTGCTGGTTTTCAAAAATAATATTAACTAGATTTAAATATATGTACCTAAAATATATAAATTATAATATAATATTTTGGTAGGTTCTCTAAACTCGTATATTTGAAATGCCCACTAATAATGTACTAAGTTACATTTCACAACTTTATTAAAACTTAAATAAATAATATGACTCACAAATCACGATTTTAAATTGTTCTTAAGCTGATAAAATAATTTGCCTAATTAATCGCACTGTGCTGTTAAAATTGTGTGTATATATTGTATATACTACTGAGAAACTTTTTAATACATTTTCCACGAAACAATCTTGTACAGTGTTTACCTTGTTGTCAGTACTACAAAAGTCAAGATAACGATTACAAAATAAAACCAAACTAGTTATTTTACTGGTACCCTAAGTTTGTATTGACTTTGCATCAAACAAAAGTTTCCAAATTAAAAGATTCTGAATTGCTTAATATAACAATACCAATATGAACAAAATGATCCATATTTACCTAATTTAACAATGGTTTGATATCTATACTCATATGTACTATAACATTCTATTAGAAAGCATGAACGATTTCAAACATCTGGATCTTGTTATATTATGTGCAAAGTAACCGGTGACATGCTCTAAGGCAACACTGCTCGAGGAGCTAGCAGACTGAATAATCTACTGACTTACAAGACATCCAACAATGAAATGTAATACAACCAAAACATGAATGTTAAATGTATACATACATATCTTGTTTGAATAAACACAACACTGGTAAATTACACTGAGATGAAAGAAGACTCTCAACATTTGATTTGTATTAAACAATATAGAATACAAAACATTGCTTTAACCACCTCAAAGCTGTAAATGCAGCTTACTAAACATTGCTGGAGCCATGAAATGAGTTCACTGATGTTTAAACCATTAACATACATTTTGTTTCCGGCTATTTTCCCTTAATCTCCTTTTTTCCATCATGATTATCATTACTTTGTGCAAAATATATCAACATAACCTCATTAACAGCCACCAACAACAATGTTTCAAGGAAACTGATTATTTTCTTTATTAATTTTTAAATGAATAAATCACAAAACTGAAAATAAACCCCTTAAAATATACAACATTGTTGTTGAGATAACTCACTTTGGATAAAATCTAACTTGTTTTATTTGCATAAGAAAGATTAAAGTAAGGTAATAAAAATGTACAACAGCTGATATTATTCCATTGGCACTGGTCAGTAATTGCAACATAATATATTATAAAATGCTGCCACACATATTTTTACTTTAATAGCTCTTTTACTAATAAAATATTATCTCTCCTTAATAACACATTTTTTTTTAAAATTACCTTGTTTGGGTCAGCTCTTCATTTGTTGATTTTGTTTTATTGTTTAATTTGTTTGGATGAACGTTTTCTTAATTTAATTTTAGTTTCAGAGTTTGTAATAATGAGTAAAATACAGTAAAAATGTATCTTTAGTAGTTGTTTTGTTTTGCTATCTCTAATCAAGACCAATAAATAAATACATGACTAAAATTTAGATATAAAATATTGTTTGCTTTTTATTGTTGATATTGTTGGTGGTGGTGCTTGTATTTCAATGTTTCCCCCCCGTTGTTGATTGCTCACGTTGTTCTAGATTGTCGGTTAAGTGCTAAGTTCAACATAGCCATCGAAAATGGGAACCCCAAGTTTCAGATTTTCACCAGAAAGTGATGGTTTGTAGTGTGAGTAGGCAACCTTTGTGCCATTTTGAGTTCTCGGAATTGTTTGCCCCCCCTAGAGTTATCCTGACATGATGCATACAATCCCCTAAATTACTCGGCTAATATTCTCAACTCTCTATAATTCACAAACAGAACAAGATCTAGCTGGAAATAAAACTATTTTTACTATTTTTACCCAGAGTAAATAAATGTATTTAAAAGCTAATTAACACTTAAGAAAAGTACTTCCAATCACAAGAGCTGAACATTTCATCGTAATTATGTTTTAGGAATAAACAATATCTGTGTGGTAAAAAGATCGTGTTCTAGCAGTTTTAAAAATCACCACACAATATTTTTCCCAAATAATATTTGTTTCAACAGCTTTCAAAATGGTGTACACAGCTGATACAAACTATATTTGTACAGTAGATGGACAGCTGTACTGAATACAAACAATGTTCCAGTAAGTATCAGTACAGTAAAGTATGACGTATCAGACATGGGGGACCCCACATTAAACACTATTTACTCTACACTTTCTTTCAGCTCCGCGGCACCACTTTTACATGTCAAACTGAGAGAGACAGACATACCACCATTGATTGATACAGGGTGTTCATGTTCCCTTGTAATATACTCTCCTTTAGATTGTGTGTGTTCTTTCGGAGAAGAAATGATAAAGACATGTTAGCATTAACTTAGTATTATTGGTAACTAATATGAAATGTGTTTGGAGTTGAATCTCATACATGATATACAGATTTGAGTTCATCTCCACATATGACTGTTCTTAGTTACTTTCCCGCCATCTTTCTGCTTTTCATTTTGACTGCAGTCCAAGTTTCCGGCATCTCGGACATCAAATCTGTGTGTTCCAAACTTTATTATCATTAAGTTGTCAAATAACCGCAGGTTTCTATGAATGATAGATTAATAAATTGATGGTGCTCGAACTTATTTGCAGTCAAGATTGCAGTGTAATTGTTGTATTGCCCTGAATTGTTGACTTGCCCGGAGATCCGGAAGGTTATAAAGTGTTTTTATTCCCCTCTACAGTACGGAAAGATTTAACCCTGCGGCTCCAATTCAGGTTCTTTAACAACCTTCGCAGGAAAATCTGATCAAGTAAAGCCTTAAGGTATCACATGTCCTTAACACTGCTCCATTTTGACACCACTTAAACTGAATAAACAAGTCAAGGCATGGGTTCTAATCACTGTGTGTGCTTGATTAATAGCGTGATTTCAATCGTTCCTATCTAACAAGTTCAACTTTGTTACTACTGGGTCATTTTATTGCCTCAGGGATTGTTGCATTATTTTTATTATGAGAAGTTTATTTCTATTTATTTATTGTAACTTTATTTCATTGTTTGGTAAAATTTTACACAATTAAACTAATTGAAATAAAATTATTTATTTGGATATATTATTTTATGTTTTAAATTGATGTTAAATTCTTTTTTTTTTAAGTCAGTATTTATTTTTTGTGTTTCATTTTTTAGGCTTATAAAACCATCTTTTCTTTACCGATGTGTGTAAATAATAACTGCGATATTTATTTATCAAATCACATTGCCTTGTCTTGGAATAGCCTACATTTGAATTTTTGAGTAAAAACTAATTGGCTGAAAATATCAACTGTTTATATGTAGAGACATAAGACTTTTTTTTTTATTTTTTTTTTAGAAAATGTAAAATATAAGCAATAAAATTTCACTTTATATATTCAATTACAATGTATAGAAAATACTAAATACTAAATTTGTTTTTAATCTAATAATTTTAACTGCTTTACATTAATCACACATATCTTTTACTGTATAGATGTGTTTTTCATCTGTCGTTAAAATTAATATTTTTGTTCTAATCACAGTTTGATAGTTATATTTACCAACCTCACTTTTATGTATTTAACTTGTGTAGTGTGAGCTAATTTTACAAACATACTTAAATATTCTTTTATCTTTTCGCCTAACTTTTTTAATTTTAATTTTGTTCTAAATCAGGATTATTGTGAAACTATTTACTCTACAAATATGTCCATGTTTTTACTTTTTATTAGTGCACACTTAGCATTCTTTAATTTATTTACCCGCTTCTGTGGCGTAGTTGGCTAACGCGCTTGTCGTGTTGAGCTCGACTGCTGAGGACGGGGAGATCGAGGTTCGAATCTCGGTCGGGTGAACTGGGTGTGGTTTTCCCTAAATGGTTTTCCACTCTCCCTCAACGCAAATGCGGGTTCACTTCCTTTAATTCAACCTTCCCAATTCCTAATCCATTAGAGTAATTAGTACTTAAAGCGTATAACCCGAACGGGTAGTAAGACGCGGTGCTAAATATTATTTTAATTTAATTTTTATTTAAAGTCTCACATAACATTTCCACTTTTTATAAATTATCGCACATTTTGAATTAAATTTTTAAGATTTCATTTTAGTATGTTAATAATTTTCCTAATCTTCTAAAACTAATACAGTTTTTTGTGAAACTTTGCATTCTATCGAGTGATTATAAAATATGCCGTATTAATTACGTGTGTGTTTATTCTAGATACTAAACTGTTTGTGTTTGATAATTAACTTTATTTGTGGGTTTTAGCACGTGGCATGAATCAGGGCAACGCTATAAACCCAGCACACTATACACAATCATTTAGAGTTCACAAATACCCAGAATACATTTCTAAATGTGGAAACTAGCATTCTTTATAAACCCTTTTAAATATATTTTTTTCCTTCTCATATCTATTTTCTTCTGACTGTAATTTTTGTTTTTACTTGTTTTTTTTCATCAATACTGTTTAACCTTGAATATCAAAATAAATCACTAACCCCCTTACCCCCTTCTCTACTTTTCACTTGCAAATATGAAGTAATTTGTGTGTGCAAACTATGTTTAATTTTTCTCAATACATTTTGTCACATTGGCAACATGTTTTTTTTTTTTTACATTTTTAAAATTATATTTTCGATTAAGAATGAATTATCTCTCAGGACATGTGTATACAATTTCCCAGGTCCCTAAACTGTTATTTAAAAATCCATTTACCGAGCCATAGTTTAGTGTTTGGTGATGCTGGGTTTGATAGTCGGTTAGTTGAAAATGTCAAATGATTGTGTCTTTGATTTTTGAGTTTTCAATCTGTTGGTTTCATTAGACTTTTCAACAGATGAAGGCCTGCATTTTGAACGTCACTTGTCTTCGTAATATTGACTACTTATTCTAGCATGTGTATTTTTACGACTCTACAAGGATAAAGGTGCTACCAAGGAGTTTTTCTTAACGTTAAGTCTCAGTATAATTGTTTCTTTGATTCAAGATATTTTAATGATAAAGCAAAGAAAATAAAAAAATTCAGTATTGACATTTTTGTTCAACCAAAGGAAGAAAATAATTTAAAATACCTTTGAATTATTGAATTTAAATAAATCATTATTACATTATCCCATTTTTAAATAACATCAGATAATATCAAACCTTAGAGTCTTTAAATTAATTTCTGGCAGAACGAGTCGTTAGTACTTTTACTAGCAGTTAGACTGCACTACTTTAAATAAGTTTTATGTTTGAACAAATAGCATGTTTAGGATGGTTAAGAATCGGTTAAGAGGTACCATACTATAGAATCAGAAGGGTGCACAGTCTTACACACCACTTTTTTTGTTTTATTTATTTAATTAGAGTGTAAAAAGTATATAATCTATATTAAAATATATTCCAACTTAACAATTCATAGAATTTTTCATTAAATTTAGATTTTTTGTTCTCTAAAACAATTTTTTAAATAATTTTTGTCCACTCCACGGTAGCACCAACCTTGTTTTTTCTCAAGTGAATGATTTTCCTCTCCAGTTTGAGTGCATTTCTGAATGTTGTGTTCGTTTGTTTTTCCAGTACGCCTCAGTCGGGTTGGCGCTACAAGCTCATAGTGCGATGATGGCTCTTTAATAGGTAGTGGTACCAACCTCTTTCAGTTACAATTTGACTAACTTGATAGTTTCTCTTGCCTGCTCTTTCTGTAACTCTTATCACACACCCTCTTGTTAACATAGATTACATTTATTATAATGACAGACACAAGAATCAGGAAATTATATAAACATCTTTAGATGTTTTATACATAATTATAATAAATACATAGTTTTAATCAGTCAGTATGAATGTTGTTTTGAAATCCTTGCTCAGAACTACAGACATTTTTTTTTTCCTAACAAGTTTTGCAAACATTTTTTTTCTGCAGTTTGGATTAGTTAATTAACAATATAGTTAATTTGGATTTTACTTCCTACTTTCTAACTAATATAAAGCTAAAAGTTTCTGCAAATTATTTTTTTATATAACTTAATCTTAAAATGAAATGTCAATCTTTACCTACATTTTTGCTTAAAGACCAAACTTTAGTTGTGTGTTCCAAGACGTAAGCTCTGACTATTTCTTCATCTGTTATTATTTGTACGGGGATTTATAAGTTATAATAATGGTTGTAAATAGAGTAGTAACTTTTGTTGTTGTTACCAACTTGCTGCCAGTATGAAATAAAAAGTGACCAAAAAGCAATTAAAAACAAACTGTAACTTTACCAACAAATGGAGCAGAGGGTGGGTATTTTGTGATCTACCAAGGGGGGCACAGATCTAGGCTGATTATAGAATTGTTTACCTTCTACCACGACTTATTGGAATTCACTGATTTGTTGGTAAACAATTCTGAAGAACACAAAGAAGTTACCAATTCGAAAGCACACTATAAGGTGCAAACAAACAGCTGGCGGAAACTAACCCACTTTCACCCTTCTCTCTCAAACTCAACCGGGCACATAGGACTGTGACACCATCTATTGGCCTTTATATGAACCGACATATATTTATACATCCCTTTCCGATATATATGGCGCTTTCACCCTTTTTCATCACAAGTCCTCAATTTAGGAGAGGATTATTTTAAAAACAAATATTTACCAAAACATTCTTCAAAATCTATAATAAGTTCTGATGCATATATTTTATTTTATCCACGCATGTTAATAACATTCATACATTGTATTATGATGACATTTTAAAAGATTCGTATAATTGCTTCTTCAACAATAATTGCATTACTTGGAAACTATTTCCAACATAAGACATTGTGTTTCAAGTTATAGTTTGGAAAGTGTTCTAAATAACACACATTTTATAGTAGCAATGGTGACCTGGCGGTCTAGGGGTAAGGTGTCAGACTTCTATGCTGGCAGCTGGGGTTCAATCCTCGGTCCCAGCACAGATTTATCTGATTACCAAACCTTTCCTTCACCTCTGACAAGACATCTTGTGAAATCGGATTCCACGTTAAACTGTAGGTCCTCCATTTCATCTCACAATCACCCTACCATTACACATTAGCGTAAGTGCGTGTACCTAGAATGGGTAGTAAGACGCGGTGCTAATAATAATAATATAGTAGCAACTCTCTAATGAAATTGGATGTATACTTAAAGACTACTATGAGAGGGTTTTTATATAAAAGCTATGAATTAAAAATGACAGTTAAATGAGATGAAGGGCTATAACTTCCCAAAACAACATAAGGTTGACCAATTTCTAAATAAGTGTAATCTATCATATTTTGGGGAAAACCTACCCATTTCAATTTCTAGACAAGTATAAATTATCATTTGATTGGGGAAAAAACTTAAACTAAAGTGTCCACCAGTCACATTACAACAAACTCATTGTCACATTACAACAAACCCATTGTCACATTACAACAAACTCATGGTCACATTACGACAAACCCACTGTCACATTATGACAAACTAATTGTCACATTACAACAAACTCATTGTCACATTACAACAAACTAATTGTCACATTACAACAAACTCATGGTCACATTACGACAAACTCATAGTCACATTACGACAGACTCATTGTCACATTATGACAGACTCATTGTCACATTACGACAGACTCATTGTCACATTATGACAGACTCATTGTCACATTATGACAGACTCATGGTCACATTACAAAAAACTCATGGTCACATTACGACAAACTCATGGTCACATTACGACAGACTCATTGTCACATTATGACAGACTCATGGTCACATTACGACAGACTCATTGTCACATTACGACAGACTCATTGTCACATTACGACAGACTCATTGTCACATTACGACAAACTCATTGTCACATTACAACAAACTCATTGTCACATTACGACAAACTCATGGTCACATTACGACAAACTCATGGTCACATTACAACAAACTCATGGTCACATTACGACAGACTCATTGTCACATTACGACAGACTCATTGTCACATTACAACAAACTCATTGTCACATTACGACAAACTCATTGTCACATTACGACAAACTTATTGTCACATTACGACAAATTCATTGTCACATTATGACAAACACATTGTCACATTACAACAAACACATCGCTAGTATTCCTTGCGAGTAGTTGGAATATCATCCAGCCTCAACTGTCCACACACTTTGCTATGTTACAACATACACTTTGGTCACAACTGTAAGTTACAGAGCTGACACTTGGTTGTCGTGTTAATACTCTCCACATCAAGTGTAACATGAGAAGGTTCTCTATCTTCAACACCTGGGAGTTGTACCAACATTACAACCACTATCTACATAAATTAATTAACATTTTATCATTTATTTCTTTTTAATTTATTTAATCATTTCATTTATCACCATCTATATAAATATACTATTTGGTCACCTTTAATTTACAGTTTAAAATATGAATGGAGAACAATGTCTCTTGCAACTCCAAACAAATATTTTACCACTTTTACTAACCCGCCTAATAGAGATATTAATGGCCCGTATTGCTGGAATTAGCTTCAGTTGCATTAAAAACATATATTGTACAGTCAATGAGCACTACATTTTGTTTGATGCTATATGTGTGAATTAAATTTGGTGACTGATACACTTGTTGAACACATTATTGGAGCCGGCCATATGAATACACACACACTATTTGAGTTATATCAATACTAATTCTAATTTAAAACAAATAACTCTCGAATATTTACTAACCTCCCTGAAGTAATCATTAATTGTTTGGTTTCCAGAATATCCATTTATTTATTTTCATTAACCCGTCATATTATTTTTTGTAGGTTTATCGCAGCGGTAGTCAACATGAACATCTAAATAAAACCATTTAAAACTTTTCACCAAGTATAATAATTATTTGTGCTATCTAATTTGTATGATAATGTTGATGTTTTATTTTAAAATTGCAAATTATTCTCGTTTACATTGGAAAGCTAAACTTTGTATGTCATATTTTATTGATATAATTTTATAACACTTTGATAGTATTGCTTAGGAAAGCTGTGTCAGAAAACCCCCAAAGCTAAACGTTCTAAGTTAATTTAAGTTTCAAGTGACTCATAGTTAATCTGCCATATTGTTTATACCAATCATCTCTTACTAACTTACCTGTGTATGGGACACTTAATGAAGTTTCACGGCTCAGTAATTATTTTGGTTGACCAAATAAATTGAATTAGGCTACTCTGGCAGTAAATTTAAGGATTTTGGGTTCCATAATGTTATGAACATTCAAAATGATGGTGGGATATTTTGAGTGTCTAAAAAGGCGCACAAAACACATCCATCATCTTATGATTTAGCAGCATCACAATATAAATTAATATAAATGTAAAGGTATTACTAGAAACCACAGATATTTGTATTTTGAGAGAACCCGATCACGCCATATAGATTTAAAGTGATGATACTTTTTCTAAACCTTTCTAATATCAACTATTATGCAAGTTGTAATTTAAGTTTAACTTAACTATTTTCACCAATATTATTACACTCACTTAAAATGTTCATTTGGAATTAACTTTTTGGAAAAGATAAAATTATTTTTATTGGTAGAACCTATTTATTAATTACTTTTGTCATTTAAAACGAAATTAGGCAAGAAAAGTTTTACCAATTCATTGTGAGGTTCAATGTGCTGTTTATAAAAACTTAGATGTGTATCACCATAAATTTAAAGTTTCTAGATCTATTATTAAACTTTAATATAATTTATGTTATATGCATTTAAAATTATCTCAACCAAATCACTGAGGGCTTAAAATAAATATTATATTCCAAGCTTTGATAAAAAAAATTACTCGTTATTTTCTATTTAATCATACCCTGTTTATAAAATGTTAAGACAAATAAATTCACTTGGTAGGAATAACATTAATTCTGTTGTAAGCCTACATTCAGAACTAGTTTGTTAAATATAGGTGAAAATATCTTCCTATGAGCTTAAAGACATAGTAGAATAATAATGGCCTACCCGTGCCACAAGTTATTTGCAAAATCAAAAACCAACCAAAAGTGGCACATATTTGGCAAATGCTTAAGTTATTATTTCTTATCCAGTAATTATTTTGTAACAAAGGAAATTAAAAAGATTAAAGAAAAAGGAAAAAAAAACTACTAAGAGTAAATTTTACGAAGAAAGGAAAGCCCACCTGGGGAAAGAGGAGATATGTGGGAAGAGTCCAATACACAAAGGAGACATCTTCTTCCTTTCTTCTGTCTTCTAGTAGAAGTAGTCACACACATTTTAACACTAATAGAATAATATTCTGACATTGTTGCGTATCAAGCACAAAGAAGAAGAGAGTAACACATTATCCCTCTTTCCCCAGGTGGGCTTTCTTAGTAAAATTTACTCTTAGTAGTTTATTTTTACTTTTTCTTTAGTTTTATCAATTTCTTTTACTATAAAATTATCTAGCCATTGGGCCACCTCATTTTTAAACCTTATCCAGTAATTAGTATAACTCATTAATTGACATACAAAATTTAACATTCATTGATGAATTAATCCTTTCAATGCCAAATCTGCATAACATTCACTGAACTAATCTGTGTCATTGTATATTTATTTTCAAGTTCAAAACCTCTAAGGTAACCTTCATGTTATGGGGCCTAAGTCTTTAAATTTGTATCAATAACCGACAAAATATTTTATTTGAAAGTATTAATGTGTCAAATGTAATACTACAACCATAGTGTTGCTTTGATTTGTATCTAAACTCTGCCCTCTTTAAGATAATTTGTCTCTCACTTACGAGTCCCATGGCCTGGATGTTAACTGGGTACCTAACTGACGACATTGTCAACGTGGTATATTATTCTCTCAGAGCTGTTCTTTCATCCACTGTCTCTCATAACTAATAGTTTTTGATTGATTAGATCACAGTAGTTTATATAATTGCAAATTATTACCTGTGCGATCCATGCCGTTAGTGTTTTTTAGCCAAAGTTCTAAATTATTCGAGTGCCAACTTTACTATTCATTAATTGGTGCCCAATTTGAGGATAATTTGTAATGTTTATCCATTGTTATAGAAAAATAACTTGGACAATTTCAAAATATGATTTTTATTGAACTTTTGATTGTATACAGAGCTGAAACTTTAATAAGTATAAACAATTATCTCAATATGTAGAAAATAGATTAATCTCTATGACTAGGTATTTAGGAAAAAATGATGATAATCACTGATTAAGTTTAATTAATATTTTAGTATATTTCTATTTTAAAGGGGTTCAATAAATGAGCTAAAACTCATATTCTTGATGACAAATTCCAGTGTGTGATTGTACCTGACTATTCCACTCTTTATAAATAATAATACTATTTAGCACCGCGTCTTACAACCCGTTCGGGTTATACGCTTTAAGTACTAATTACGCTAATGGATTAGGAATTGGGGAGGTTTAATTAGAGGAAGTGAACCCGCATTTGCGTGGAGGGACAGTGGAAAACCATTTAGGAAAAACCACCCCCAGTTCACCCGACTGAGATTCGAACCTCGATCTCCCCGTCCTCAGCGGTCGAGCTCAACACGACAAGCGCTTTAGCCAACTACGCCACCGAGGCGGGTACACTCTTTATAATTGCAAATACTTGACACTATCTGAACCTGACACTACACCAAGCATCTCAAATCTCCCTACTGGCTAATTAGTCTCATCTATTAATACCTTCTGCTCATCAAATTATTGTTTAATGTCCACAATCATCGAAATCTAAGATATTTATTTTGTTTCTAAGATAATAAATGCAAACTTAAGAAAGAAAGCCCACTTTCAAAATATTTAAATTACCGCTCCACCAACATTTAAATAAGTGCATATTTATTCCCTTATGTATAAAAATGATGTAAACTCAAACTCTTAACATGATTGAAAGATGTAATCTAATATATTTTCAACAAAGTAAATAAATTAACAAACTAGGTTAGGTTTA
>CABFOW010003620.1:12489-64730 GCA_902141385.1 Timema californicum
GAGGAAGCAAGACTGAGATGGTATGGACATGTAATGAGGATGTTGGAGTACATGAGATAGTAGAGGAAGCGAGACTGAGATGGTATGGACATGTAATGAGGATGTTGGAGTACATGAGATAGTAGAGGAAGCAAGACTGAGATGGTATGGGAATGTAGTGAGGATGGAGAAGGTGAGGATGCTGAAGAAAATTTTGGAAATAAAGTACGTGGAAAAAAGACCGCAAGGGAGGACCAGAAAGAGATGGAAGGAGCAGATAACAAAAATTGTGCAAATGAGAGGAGAAGAATGTTGGAAGGAGAGAGAGAGGAAGATGGAAGCATTTTACTAAACTGGTCCAGCCACAGCCTGGAAACAGTTCATGATGATGACGACTTGTTAGAAAATATGTAAAGCAACCGTTAGTGGAATAATTGCAAAGTTATTCTTCAAGTTCTACTGAGCAGAAATAAATACTCATAATTTGCTTATATTTCATCACTACGCTCATAAGAAAAGAAATCTTTATTAAGTTTTGTTTTGTTAACATAATATTCTCCTTTCTTAAGAATCTACGTTTGTTGTGGTGAAGTAATGTTGCTTGTATTCTCAACTTGTACGGCCCCAAGGGTAGTAGATCAGTGGATAAACTGTGGAGGCCGCGGTTGAAGTGAGCATTGTAGTTGCTATAAATACTCTAAACTAATGAAGAGATGAAAAATCTGCATGCAAAATGAGCATGAAGTGTCTATTGGCTGATGAGTTTCATACACCCACTCACACTTAAAATTACATGTGATTACTCATTCGGAAAAAAAACTAGATTTCTAAAAGTTTTGCTCGTTTTTTGGTTTAACTCTTTTGTTTTAATGTGTACATCATGTATCGATTCTGCAGTGTTGCTTCCTACCAGTGACCTTAGAAACTATTTTAAACGCCATATATCAGCACAGAATGAAAACGAATACTATGTTTTAATATCCATTCCCACTTCTTTTTTTTTTTAGACATTTCCAACACAACACAAAAACACTAATACAAAAGTAGTACAAGTCTATTTAAAATACTTTATCACAGCTAACAGATCACATTACTCTAGCAGACGAAAGATTAAACAGCTGCCAGTCAAACGCCATGTTGACGGTGTGTCAAGGGTAACTTGCTGTCACCCTTGGTCCCAAGGGCTTGTGAGGGGTGCACCAGCACACTTCATGACTATTCGGACGGTTCCACACTTGATCACGTGATTGCCGATGCAACTATCGAGTGAACGTCAAGGGGCGACAGCACATGAAGTAGACTATTCTTATACAGCCTTAGTAACAGCTTCCTGTATTGGTTCATAAAGCTTTAAAAATCATATATTGTAAGTTGTATCACCAACCCTCCAAATTTTATAATACCGAAATAATGGTGGCCGCATGGCTTAACGTGTCACACTGGCAATAGACAAGACTACCAATGGCAGGTAGATTGAGGTAAAAATATCAATTCTTAAATGGTTCTCCACTCTACCTCCATGCAAATGTGTCTACACTTCCTCTAAAATTCAACCTGCATCATCCCTAACTCATTAGTGTAATTAGTACATATTTGTATTACCTGAACAGGTAGTAAGACATTACTTTTTCCTTACTACTTGTTCAGGTTATACAAATATGTACTAATTACACTAATGAGTTAGGGATGATGCAGGTTGAATTTTAGAGGAAGTGTAGCCACATTTCCATGGAGGGAGAGTGGAGAACCACCCTCACTATAAAGAATAGCCATAGAATGAACATTTTCAACTTCAGCTTGCTTAGTATGGTATACTCTTGTGTTGCTATTTCACATATGTGTGACCAGATATGTTTTCTGTTCCAGACCGTCTCCGCCGCATGGGTAGAGCCTCACGTAACTACACCATAGGATTTGTGAACCACCGAAAATCTCTTATCGTTGGAATGTAAACAATCGCTTCGTCTGTGTTCTTCGTAGCTATTGTGGTGCTTTTTTTTTATTGCTAGTTTAACGTTTGTGTGGTGCCTAGTGGGTGCTGTTGGAACTAATTTAGCACAACCATGGTTTATAGTGCGTGAGGTTCTTTAACTACTTTTAACTTATGCAACTGGTTTTACTTCTTTCAAAAGAAGTACAAGTTCATCACCTTCTCTGTTTGTTCCTGGGTGCAGATCTCCCACTTCCCTATCACGTATTTCACTTTATGAACAATTATTACCTGGACCATGAAACATACTATTGTTCACACTTGCTCCTAAATGCATTATTTATAGCATCTGGTATGTCTTATGGTCTGAAAACTATATGCTTGTTAATTTAGATGTAATTATATAGATGCACAAATAGAGATTAATTACTCTTTCAAATAGGCCTTGACCTCACCTGACTGCAAGTTCTAACATGTCACGTGTACAAAACAAACTTCACATCAGAGAGTTCAATTTAGTTGACATCCTGACACTTCTAAGCTTACATAAATTTAAAGAGTAGCTCTTTCTTTAACTTCTAAACCATCTTAATCTAAGGCTGCACTATACATTTTTTTTAAACTAAATGAAAACTCATATTTTCGAACTTGTGGTGAAGTCCCATTTAGACTATTTGCTTTGGAATAAATATTTTTTCTGTAGATTTTAGTATAATTTTACAGTTTGAATGCACAAAATATCCAGAGACACATACTTTTTTTTTTTTAGAAAATGTAATGTAATTTACATTCTCCAAAGAAAATCCCAATTATGTACATTTTTTTTTGTGGTCTGGAAAATTAATACTTAATTGGTATTAATGTGTAAAGTGATTAGTTAATGGCTGAATAAAGTTGTCAAAAAGTTTTAAAAAGTTGATCTATTATATTATACTTTTTAGTATTTGAGAATGAATTTTTTTTTCAATTAGTATGTGATTTTAATTGTACAAATTTGTAAGTAATTGTAAAGTTCTCTTAGTAAGGAAGAAAGAAAAAGCATTTGGGTTTCTCCATCTGGTAGAGCTGACTATTGCAGTATATTAGTTTAAATACTGTGTCCGACACCATTGGCAAGAGAAGCTTCTAGACTTTTAAATACCAATAATATATCGTAAATATTGTTAATATTGCTTCTATTGATTACTATTCAAAGGTGACCACAGTTAACACATATAATAAACTATTGTGATAAGCTACACATTCATTCTAACATAATCCTCTAGCTATTATTGTAAGGACACTCATTCTGAGTTTAATCAGAAATAATGTTAATGTATACCTTTTTAATTAATTATTGATTAACTACAGTGGGTCCTCCATGTATCAAACTTCTCTCTGTGTCGAAATTTTGGTGAATCATCCCCATGACATAACATAGACAAATCAGTAAGTCTAACGACGATGATACAAGAAAAACAAGTGAGAAAAAATAGAAGGGAAATTTCACAAGAGGAAGAAGGACATTTTTGTCAAGGTCATTGCGACACCGACTGGTTGCCCAACAAGGTGGAATTGTCTCCGCACTCCTTTACTCAAGTAGCCTCCCTCTATAAATCAGGCTCAGCCCCCCTAAACCTTCTAAAAAAAATTCTGGTCGAGTTTAACGCAATACGTCATGGTCTTCAATTCACCGAAAATGTTCCTCACGATGCATTTGATGCATTTCACGGACTTGATAAGTGTGAACACTTTTATGATGAGTCCTCATCGAAATTTACTTTTCAGCAAGACATTAGAAGGTCTTTCACACAAATGTAAATCCATTTGAATACTACTTTACATGTTTTTAAGGTATATTCTACACATTTTTTCTTGTTTGTTTTTAACTACCTGTATGAACATAACTTGTGGGCCTACGTAGTGTGATTCACATTCACTTATAAAGAGCGCATTAGCTAGCAAATATTTCTAAATACAATAAACTAACTACATAATATCACGCATACAAAATATTGTTTCTATACATTGAAGTTTCTCTATATCACATTTTTTTTTTGTGGAACCATCAACTTGGATATATGGAGGCCCGACTATATCAAATCACAAAAGCAATTTATTATATTCCATAAATTAAATACATTTCTTGGGTTTCATAATATTTAAATTTCCATTTCCATTACTTGTTGCACAATTTGATGATCCATTTACAATTAGAATTATTATAATAATTGTTAATCAACTAAAATAACTACAAAACCAGTTAAGTCATGTAAATATAATCAGGGTCTGACTGTCGGTTGATTTCCCCCAAATCCTCAATAGTTGTTTTATTATGCTATTTCTTATCACCTGTCAGACTATACTCGTGTATGATAACTACTCTAATGGTGTAGGGATAAGTAATAATTTTTTTTAGAGGAATCTACCTGCATCTGCATGTAAAATAGACCTGCCCGGGATTCAAACCTCAATCTCCTCATAATGAGCGGGCCAATCTAAGATGAGAATGTCGCAATATACTGAAGTGGGTTTCTTAAATATCAGTGCTAATGGTTAACTCTTGTATCGTTGTACTTACTATTTAGCTACAAACATCAAGTTACAAATATAACGTTCCTTCAAAGTACAGTCCATATATAAAAATAGATAACCTGGTCGAGGGGAATGAAAGGGTTGCATTCAATGTAGATACATGTGAAGTTGCCTGGAGTGAAGCGTGCTATGTTAGACATATTGCACACCTTCAAACAGAGGTAAAACTAATAGATTGTCATTACGAAATGTGAAAAATGTCTCGTTTTAGAAAATAACATCAGCGAGAGAGGGTGAAGTAGAGTTTATTACAAACTACAATCTGGCGTATGTACATGTACAACTCAAGAGGAACAAAGTATGAAAAAGACAACTATATCTGTTTATGGGAAAACCTGTTTTCATTCGCTCAGGTATTTCGCTACGTTTGGAAGAAGGTACAGGAGAGGTGGATAGAAACACAATATGGCTTTTACAACGAAAATAAGAACACAATTGACACTTTACACTGCTGCCAATGGGCAAATAGCTGATGGCTTTCTCTTGAACGCCATTTCCCTGACCTAGGTTTCGGAACTCTTTAGGAGATTAGGGTGAAACGCGCAATGCAACTTCCTAAAAGAGGAAACCAAGACACACAAGAAGGAGACAAGTAAATTTGTAAAAGAACACGTAGATAGGAAATAATCAATTTTCTTTAGGAGGCAGCCATTACCTCTTTGTCCAGTGGCAGCAATGTAAACTGTGTTCTTCTTTTCGTTGTAAAAGTCTCCTGGTACTTGTTCCTTTTATATATTTCTCTCTGGTTTACCTGTACCTTCTCCCAAATATATTACATACATCTATTTTTGTCCATGTTCATCATTTTATAATAAAATAGTTGTAAGGACATAATTTAATACATATTATATAATACTTTCATACACACGATGAAACTGTTATTTTATCATTTATAATTTGTGTTTGAATCCACATTGTTCACCTTATCCTAAGATAAGCTTCAAATCTCTGACTACTACTTTTAAATTTAATGCAACATTTTAGAAATATCCTTTAAAAAACAGCGTTTTGATTACACTTCATGTAACTAAGTAACTTAAATAAGCAGGATTTTTACATGAGGCACATTGTATTGATAATTCACTTCTTTGATCAAATGAAATGAAAAAACTCATGGCGCTTACTATCGCTGCATGACATGTTTTATGTCTAAACTATAATGTTCCAGCTCTATGTCAGCACTAGTAAATGTACGGAGATGTAAGCACAACTGACTGTAGAACACATCTTGTATTTGGAACATTGCACACCGGTTTACTGTGGTCTTGTATCTGTAATAAAACCTTTTTTTTTGACAAGTTGTTTTATTTGGGAAATATTGTCGTCTGGCATCAAGAGATGCAATTTTGGAGGAAGGGAGCAGTAGAAGCATCCCCCCCNTCGCAAATAATTTTTACAAAAGCATGCCTGCAAAATTTTATTTTATGGGCCGCCAATCCATTAACATTAAAAAAAAAAGTTTATAGAAAAGAGCTAACTCTTATGTTTGTAATCAAAATACTTGAGTTACAAAAACAGGTTAATCCATCATACTAAGTGTACTAGTGTAGTTGTGGAGACGTGACGTATGTAGGAACAATACCACAAGAAGACCAAGACGGAGCTAACACGTGTGTGGGTGAGACAGAGCTATTAACAATCCACTCACCTTCATCAAAACAATGCAGGTCTCCAAGTTGAGCAACACAACATGGCTAAAATACAATCCTTGATAGTTAATAGCGACTCAAAGAAATAATAATTGTACATCACAATGGAGGTGAATTGGAGAAAATAAGTAATTTAGATCAAATTTAGGATTCAGATAGCCCTTTTTAATAGACGTCTATTAAAGTATAAAGTCACAATTACATTCCATATATTCTGTTCAGTCATTATTATTATTATTAGCACCGCGTCTTACTACCCGTTCGGGTTATACGCACCTACGCTAATGTGTAATGGTAGGGTGATATGTGAGATGAAATGGAGGACCTACAGTTTAACGTGGAATCCGAACCATGGTGGAGGGCCGGCACAGTCGGTATTATTCAGAGGGAAAGAATTATTCTTGTTTTGTCTAGATGTATAACAAAATAAAATATAGGTGCATTTAAAGTCAAATTTAAGTTGAACTATTTAGCAAACAAATATTTAATCAAATAAATTTAACATCCTTTTGAAAAAGATAGTCAATTTCCTCAATGAGGTTTGTAGGTGAACGCTAAAACAAATATGAAATAATGTCATTGCATTTTGTTGAAATCATGGGACTGGATAATAGTCTAAAGGTCAGTGGATCAGACCAACTCATTTAAAAGTCAAATTCGTGGTCCGGTTGGTTGCCCCATATTTTACCATTGCTTGGAATACCTTTTGTGAAATTTTCGCCAAGAAAAACTTGTCATTCACTTGTACATTTGTTGTCGTTGTTTTTCAAGTCAATCTCATTGGGGATCCAGGATGCGAGGCCCAGCTTCGTCTCCCAGCTGATCCTATCGAGGCCCCAACAATCTTGTGGGTATGGTGGTATTTAAGTTGAACCATATTTTTACCCTAAAGCTTAACTTTGATGCTTCAAATAAAAAAGAAATTAATAATAACAATATGCAAATTGAAAGAATGTGTTAGGTAAGTTAAAATTGCCAAAAAAGGGAAAACATCAGCAATGCCCACGCAATATAGAACAACTGCGGGCAGTTCCCCACGGCCTACCCCAACAACAAATACCATTTAACCAGAACGTAACTTACCTCAGAAAAGATCATCTTACAGACTATGATTACCATGTGATGCCTAAGGATGAACGTAAAAAGGGAGTAAGAACAAAATTCATCGTCCTATGTTGTTTATTGAATACCAATAAAGAATAATTAAACACTTTTTTGTTTATTTTAGTTAAATTACAAAGTTTTAAGTCCATTAATCTTTAACACATTGTAAGTGTAAAAGCTCTTTACTCTTCGAAATAAATACAAGTGCAAAAGAAATATAAACATTTCTATTAGATATTTCAACTTTAGTAAAAGTCCTAAGTTTTAATTCCATTGATCTTTGACGCATATACTAAGTGAAAAAGTTCATAATGAAAGTTCCAAGTTTTAAGTCAATTGATATAAGCAATGGTTCCTAACTGCCGAACGAGAATTTTGAAAACGTAGAAGATTATGCCGAAAAGGAAATTTAGCTTACATTGTTATTATCCTCGCCTTCGCTTGCACTAGCTATAACCAGAGCCAGTCCCAGAGTGGCTCATCATTCACACGGACACTCTTTTATACGCTGAAGCACAGGTCACAGAAGAAGGAAGACAAAGGGGCAAGGGTGGGGAGGGGGAAACGAAAGAACCAGAACATGGCGGGGAATGATCCACAAGCTTCTAGACGGCCGAGGAAACGGAACTTGGGCACTGCCGATCTTCTTTCCAATCGGAGACCAGGGGTGGGGGATGGCTGTTGTTGTTGAGTGTTTGAATGGGCGCGTGTCTCAGTACAGTTTGGACGGCTGTCTGGTTCGTGCGGGTTGTTTCGGTGGGCCGGCCGGGCGTGTTGTAGAGCCAGCCGCTGGTGGAGTTGGTGCAATTGGGTAAGTCGGGTGTATTTCTTGTTCTTTGTAGTGTTTAGCTAGTGGCTAATGCTACAAAGTAATGTTGAAACTGGAAATATGTGGTTAGAAATAGGAAATTAAACTAGAATCTGGGCAGAAATAAATAATAATAATATTATTTAGCCATTGGGCCATCTCATTTTTAAACATAATAATAATAAGGAAACTATTACTGAATAGATGCAAGCTCTGACATTTGACAGCTTGTTGATGTTTTGGCATCTGATTCATTGTCTGTAAACAAATACTATTTCTTCTCTTTCTTGCTGGCCCTTCAAATATGGCAAGAGATGACATGACATGTTTGCTGTCTCACTTGCTCAGTCATGTTTTCTGGAGCACCAAGCGATGGCAAACAATTGACAGTTGTAATTACTCTTCAGCTGATCAGTCTTGTACAGTAGCCCCATGGCTTCTTTGGTGCTGACTGACAGCTTTGAAAAGTTACCAGACCAAATTATGTATCCCTACTGGTTTTAATTTGATTGATCGAGAGAAAGAATTAATTAATTAATGTGTGTGTAAGTGGATATGATGAGATCCTACTTGATGCTGAAGATCCGGTGAAGATGTAACCCAAGTAGGCCTACCTGGGGTTGCGATGGGATGATCTTGGTAGCTTCTGATCAGACTCACATTTACGCAAGTGAGGATGAGAGTGTGGTTATTTAAATTAGCGAAAGAAAGTGCCAGATACACAGAGAAACAATGAAGTTGAGCCGCGATGATGACGCACGTCCAGCTTTGAGGAAAACACTTTGCGAACTAACTAAGAAGACGTGCGTAAAAATACAAGAAAGCAATTGTACCACCCTTACAAAAACATAATTAACGAAAGAAAAGGCAGTAAACATAAAAATTTGATAATTACATAAATTAATAATGAATGAATATAAGAAATATTTAATTAAGTAAACAATAATGAAATTGATACTAAAATAATAAAATATAAAGAGATAAATACTAAACACCTACGCCGAACCATATGATCTGCAAAAACATGTGTTTAGCAGATGTCACTCCTGACGGTCAAAATTTAGATATCTACCTAAATGTTGACTGTCAGAAGTCAGCCGTGAACTTCAGTCAGCACCAAAGAAGCCATGAGGCTACTGTAGTAGCGTGGACAGAGTATTATAATCAAAACAAGGTAAATAGGTATATTTATTGTAAATCTAATACAGTGCTATTATAATTACATTTTGTTTCCTTTGATGTGAAGTATTGTCAAAAATAATAAGTTTGAAAATGAATAACTTTTATTATTATTATTTAGCAACGCGTCTTACTACCTGTTCGGGTTATACGTTTTAAGTACTAACTACGCTAATGGATTAGGAATTGGGAAGGTTGGATTAGAGGAAGTAACTTATATAAAATGTAATTAAATAGTAGTGTGCCATCTGGCTGCGTGACGCGCTAGTCGTGTAAAAATAATAACTACACATTTAAGAATAAAGTGAAACTAAATAAAATAAAACCGCGAAAGAATTAAAATTCTTACAATAATGACTACTATATTGTACTTTTATACTGCTTCTAAGTAATTTTATTTAGGTTAATTTTTGCATGTTTATTACCATTGTTTCAATTTATTTATTTTTATTTCGGATGACTGGCACGATTGGCTTGTCCAAGTGAAATGAAATAACTGATCACATTGAAAAATGCATTGCCGACTGCATTGCCGATGATGGGTAAGTCTAGATCTAAGACTGTCGGAGTGTTATCGATGCAAATCTGTGAATCTTAATATTTCTCTTCAAGGAAAACCTCTTTCACTTTTTGAGTCACTTTGTTATACTTATTAGGAAGAAGGTGGATATAAAACATGAAACGAACACAATATGGCTGTTAAAATGGAAATAAGAACTCATTTCACACTTTACATCGCTGGGAAAGATTTTCTTCCAGAGGCAGCTTCAACCTCATTGTCCAGTGGCAGCAATGTAAAGTGTAAAAACCATGTTGCATGTATGTCAAGACATGTGACCCGTTAGCAAAATATGTCTGTGCCTGACCCTTGGAAAAAACAAACATAATAAATATTAGTCACTGGAATTTAAGACTGATAACTTTCCACAGTTGCTGCATGTGTGATTCTTCATTCAAAGGCATTTATAGTTTGGACAAACTATTGAGGCATCCTACCTACGGGATGTTATTGTACTGACAATTCTGTGTTCCTTAATGGCGGCCTAATCTCCCTGTAAAAACTAAACTGCTGCAGGTAGTCAAGTGGAGACTAAATAATGAATATTGTTTATAAAAACATGAGAGCAAGCGTTGTGGAATACAACCCTGCATCTGTTATTGGCCAGATACTAGACCACCATATTACCACCTGGTAATAGTGTCATCTGTTACTGGCCAGATACTAGACCACCATATCACCACCTGGTAATAGTGTCATCTGTTACTAGGCCAGATACTAGACCACCATATTACCAGGTGATATTGTACAGATACTAGACCACCATATTACCAGGTGATATTGTCCAGATACTAGACCACCATATTACCAGGTGATATTGTACAGATACTAGACCACCATATTACCACCTGATATTGTCCAGATACTAGACCACCATATTACCAGCTGGTAATAGTGTCATCTGTTACTGGCCAGATACTAGACCACCATATTACCAGCTGCTACTGGCCAGATACTAGACCACCATATCACCACCTGGTAATAAAGTCATCTGTTACTGGCCAGATACTAGACCACCATATTACCAGGTGATATTGTACAGATACTAGACCACCATATTACCACCTGCTGATATTTTGCCATTACCTCAGTCCCTGCTTCTGTTGACAAACCACGGTCAGTCGTACGACCAGCGTCTCTGAGGAGAATGGTAGTCAGTTGTGTTTAGTTAGACCTGTATATTCTAAACGAGATGTTAAGTCTAGTACAATGCTGTCTAACATATTTGTAATACTTGGAAGATTGGTATCGGATTCAAATATTCAAATACAAATAAATACGAGATTCGGATTCATTGAAATCTAATTTGAAATTCAAATCCAAATGCCAAACATTTGAATAATTTAAAATTTTAAACACGTTAGCATAGATCCATTAATTGTCTTTAACGGTATGAACTTGGGGGACATAATATTTATAATATAGTCATAATTTGGACACAAGTTTGTTGACCCTGCTTTTTATTGTACAATATAATTTTCTTTTTAATTCAGCTTTAATTTTAAGTACCATATTTTTATTCATAGAATATTCAGATCAAAACTTTTTTGGTAAAATACTCGAGTTGGAATTTGATTCAAAATATTACACTAAGACGTGCTATTCAAGGTTCAAATACTTGCTGGTTTTTCCACTCTTTCTTCACTCAAATGGGGATGCATTTCCTCTAATCCATACCTTGTTCGTCTCTGCCCCAGCAGTATTAAAAGCTCTGTTAATAATTCCGATAAAGGCCAGACTGGGTGTCCATGCATCCACCCACCACCAGATCCCCTTTATGGTACACCCCTTTAGGTCTCCTTTAACAGACCAGGGTTCAATCCTCTTCCATTGATTGAGATAGAAAGACCGGAAGTCCCAGTGATATATATCTACGTAGGTATAGTTAGTTATCTGACCGCCAGAGTTCTACTGTATAGCAGGAAACAATACCTTGCAGGCAGTCATTTCCCCTACAAACCCTTCAGTTAGGTGTCTTGGCTAATAGAGACAGAGCTACAGGGAGAAAGAGAGAGAATGAAGAAGAAAGAGAGAGAATGAAGAAGAAAGAGAGAGAATGAAGAAGAAAGAGAGAGACAGAGATACAGGGAGAAAGAGAGAGAATGAAGAAGAAAGAGAGAGACAGAGCTACAGGGAGAAAGAGAGAGAATGAAGAAGAAAGAGAGAGACAGAGCTACAGGGAGAAAGAGCTTAAGGGCTGGATCGAGGAATTTGGGGGCCACTTGCAAAATGTGGGGCCCCACGGCATATATATATATATATATATATATAATATGAACTGCTTAAACAAATCCAAACCACGTGCACAATCGTAGATTATTTAATAATTAGACAGAAAATAAACAGTTTGGTGAAAGCTCAGTTTAGATATACTTTTTCCTTTTACATAATGAAATAATTTAGATGATGATAATAATAATAATATATAAAAATTACTTGTTAAATCATAAAATATATTTACAGGTTCTACAAAATCAAAATTTTCGAATTTCCGTTGTTAACACAGCTCACACAGGGACTTTCCTTGATTTATATATTTTTTTGCTGGTTCTGACACATCTTTATCGAAAGATAACCAAACATCTGATTATGTCACTTTGGGGCACTATGGGGCGCATTACGAACAACAACAACTTCCCATCTAGAGCACCGTAACGGATAGGAAAACTTCATCGGCTATATTAATCATTTTGAATTTATTTCTATTATTCTTTGCTTGTAATAATAACAACTTGTAATAATAACAACATAAACACACTGTTATGTTTCTTCATCAGACATTTTCTGTAGATGAACCTGAATACATGAGAACCGTGATGAATTACCCGTTTCTCCTGTAAGTACGGACAATTAAACAGAGTATCGAGAAGAGCAAACAGTTTCTCCTGAAATTGCAAAAATTATTACATTAACATCTCAATCAAAAAATAAGTATACAAAATAATTTTGGAGCCCACCGACCCACAACGTAAACTGTCGTCAGCGATTAACAATGTGTTAAATATTCATGCCGCCATTGATAGACAACAAATTTAACAAAAAACAAAACTGGGGCTGAGGATGAATTTGATGTATTTGTAAACTTATTGCAGTGCAGTTTGGGCAGTTACCTATTTATAATGCACTCTGACGCCAAAAAATAAATGGTACTGAACTTTGTATAGGCTTTCTCACTCCATTGTTTGAAAATGGAGATATTTTCTCAAAACTCGTAATATATGTGAAACGAAATAATACACACCAGCAAACACGATAACAAACTGAGCTATACTTACATAAAATATTTTTGTACTCTCAGTTTTAAACTTTATAATTATTTTTTAAAGAATTAAAGTCTTCATTTGTATATTTAGAGCAGTAAAAAAGATCGTGGTTGGGTCCACAAGAGTTAACCCTTCGTATTAACATTTCGACATTTATCTACGTACTCTATGGAGTTAGAGAATTATTACGTTAAAACTTAAGTAGAATCTCTGTACAACTTACGATCACAAAATTGTATTAATATATTTGCCAATGTCTCAGAAACTACTGGTTTTATAAAGATATATTTCAAATATTAAAAAAAAAAAACTTTTAATAGTAGGGTCTACTACAATTTTGCAATGAGAAGTTATTTAGTATCTCAAATAATTGCGAAGATACGAATTTTTGCTTCTTAAAATACTCTATATTCATTTTAACAGTAAAATAAAAATATCAATTTTATTAATGACCTCAATCAACACCTATATACGAATTTTAATCAAAATCGTTAGAGTTAATTTTGAGAAAGTGAATTTTTTCTCTTTTCACCTTTCATTAAACTACTCTTAATTTTAGCATTAAACAGACACACAGACAGTCAGCGTTGCAAAAACAACTTTTTGGGGTTCTAAGGTAATGAAACATTGACATCCATCAACTTCTCGGGTTAGATTTGTTTACGGTTGCAATACTTTACATTTAGTGCTCTATAAGTGTTTGCATTTAGCTGGAATATTATTGGTTTTATAAAAATACGCTTCAATTAACTAAACGTATTATATATAGATCTACATAACGTTTGCATTGATAAGTAATTTCATATATCAAAGAGTTACGGAGATATTATAAAAAAAATAGAATTTACACATCAAACCGGAACCCTTAAAGTCATTTAACGAAAAATTGAGAGTATCCATTTTGTTTGTAAAAATGATCAATGCTTAGAAATGAAATTTAATCAAAATCATTAGATCCGAATTTGATAAAAACAATTTTTTTTATAGTCTCGCCTTTAAGGAAACCACCCTCAAATTTAGTGATAGATATCCAATTCCAAAAACCCTTAAAATGTATTGCATTTTTAGAGTAAGAAAATCTCTTATTGCCAGACAGGCGGAATACATAGTAAGACTCCCATTGCATGGAAGTCCCCCCTTCGACTACACCGTCAATATAAATAAATAAATTGAAATTCACAAAGGCATTACAAAACCCTATTTTGAGACTGTTATCAAATTTTATAAAAACATATTAATGGTTTGTAGGAAATATAAAACCGGTTAATTTAATTTTTAATAGTGTTAAAGAATTTAATAAATACACTATTTCTAGATATTTAAGGCGTTACAACTTATGAATTTATGTAAATTTATATAGACGCCGTGATTTTTCCCTAGGTATTCAACTTATGAACTTATGAAAAAGTTATATATTTCTCCCTCAAAATATTGTTGAGAATAATAAATTATATTTATAATAAATTTCTTTAGTGTGTAAGTGCTATCTTGATTGTTGTAAATGTTATTTATATTGTCAACAAAATACAGTTTAGAACATTAGATGATTTTTAAAATAAATTTCTTTGTTGTTTAAATGCTATTTTGTTTGTTTCTTGTTGGCATTTTTAATATTGATTCAAGATCCTCATAATTACATTTTATATTGCATATGAATTTATCTAATAGTTGTATATTATTTCGTCAAAATATAGTTGCAAACACTAAATGATATTTAAAATAAATTCAAGATCCTCATAATTGTATTCAATATTAATTATGAATTAATGTAAGAGTTATATACAAATACTTCATAAATACTCTCCTTATTCCTACCCAATTAGTATAATTACGACGGTCCGTATCTATAAAATTACTGACTTGAAGTATGAATATATTGTCTGCTACAGGTCACATGACTCGACTTAATTCACATTTTCCGGTCACAATCCTAAAATAACCGTCCTTTGTCGTAGATTAGATCACATAGTTAACGATTCAGAGGGATAGGTCAGGGTGTGTGAAACATTTAGCGTGCATCTGATCAAATAGGAATGGTGTGATGCAAAGATCTGGGTCATCAGGTCAAATAGGAATGGTGTGATACAAATATCCGCGTCATCAGGTCAAACAAGAATGGTGTGATACAAATATCCACGTCATCAGGTCAAATAAGAATGGTGTGATACAAATATCCACGTCATCAGGTCAAATAAGAATGGTGTGATACAAAGATCTGCGTCATCAGGTCAAATAAGAATGGTGTGATACAAATATCCGCGTCATCAGGTCAAATAAGAATGGTGTGATACAAATATCCAACGTCATCAGGTCAAATAAGAATGGTGTGATACAAAGATCCGCGTCATCAGGTCAAACAAGAATGGTGTGATACAAAGATCCGCGTCATCAGGTCAATTAAGAATGGTGTGATACAAATATCCGCGTCATCAGGTCAAATAAGAATGGTGTGATACAAAGATCTGCGTCATCAGGTCAAATAAGAATGGTGTGATACAAATATCCACGTCATCAGGTCAAATAAGAATGGTGTGATACAAAGATCCAACGTCATCAGGATGTAAACGTTGCGTGATAATTAGAGTCATTGATGTCCCTTGAGCCTTACCACCCAGGTCGAGTAACGGTAAATTTCTCGCGGATAGGAGTGGACAATCACAGCGAGATATCACTTTATGTTTGACAGTCGACGAGAAAGGAGGCTTCCTCGTCCTCACGGGCCGATACGTTGCGGAAGTAGTGCCCGAATCCAGAGACTGAACACTTCCCCCCAAAACCCCGGGTCACACCCAGCGAGTCCCTAGCCCATTGTGGCAAGCGAACTGAGCCCTGGTCTCCTGGTACGTGGGTTGGGTCTCTAACTCGGTGGAGAGGGATGGAATAAGTGTTCTCACAAACTACTAGGACGTTTTTAAATCATAGCGCCCAGGGCAGTGGAATCACAATACTTCTCCCTCCACGTCACAAGAGGATGTGGGGGAATAAACACCCGGATGTAGGTTAATTGACATCACAATATAACTCTCTCACGGGGAATAGCCTCGGGGGTGGAACGAGGTATCATCCTGACTACCTATGCATATATTCCATCTTTCCCCCCATAGTTATTAGTACTAGCGTAGGGGATGTTTACAGGACTAGCTAGGATGTGCACGTTGCTAGTAGGAAGTGACTGTACACTGTGTACATGTACCAAAGAAAGGAACATATACTACGCTTCCTTAGCAATACCACGTCACCTCAAACTATTTGAAAACTGGCTCTCGAAATGGAGAACTATAGTTAGTACTGCAAGGACAATGGCCTTGGTTATAACCAAAATAAAACTTCTACCACCTGCAGACTTTACTCTCTACCAAGAAGAAATATATTCCAAAACGATATTTAATACTTAGTTCTAACCATCGACAAAAGACTAACGTGGGCAAAACATATAGAAGCAAACAACAAAAAGCAATGGCGGTATTTATTCAATCATATCTCCTTCTGATTGGTCAGCAACCCAACAATCGAACCAAACTAACCATTTACAAGATGATACAACCAATTATACTGTACGGCTGTGAAGGATGGGGCTACACGTCTACGTCACACGTCACTTAAATACACACGACCCAAAACCAAAACACTCGTACTGGTAATGGGAGCGGGCATAAGAGTGAAAATAGTTCTCCTCCACACCTCGACAAACAACAACACCCTGACGACAATATTCAACAAGCTGCAACCACGATGATACCATTATCAAACTACTGGGAAACTTTGATTCGGAGGAATAAGGTCGTACAAGTGGAATTTAAAAAATACCAAAACCCAAACCTCGCTCATCCCACGAAAGTAAAATCCATCTTTCACACAAAATAATTTTAAACAATCATTTCACAAGACTCACATTCATTTTAATAATTCATAAAGTGTAATATTTTTAATCTAAATGTATTTTCTCACAGCAATTCAAAAGTGCTAATCATGTGTTTATTTAAAATTGATACAATGAAAATAAAGTTGTGCGAAGGAAACTTATAACAAATCAGTCGGAGCTTGTCATTGAATCTAATGGCGAGCAACTAAGGCAACAGGGGCAACTCATGGTCACTTTGATGTCTCTGGGGTTTGGAATGGGCAACAGCCGGAAGTTGGTAATCGTAACTTCTTGGCCCAACATCGGATCTTGGTAGAGGACATAGAATACATTTCATCCTTCGCCGCAATCTTTGAGAGATCACTAAATATATTCCTTCCTTTATTCAGCCTTTGAGGAAATTTCTTAAACATTTTTTTGACTTAAGCAGTTTTTCAGTCGCATTGTACTATTTTTAATTTAAAATATTTTTCATTCATTTTGGACCTTACATTTTTGGACTTTAATTAATCTAAGCTTGTGTTCTTGTTCCCTGTCCAATCATTCACGAGAAAGAGCTACTGAAAAATAGTGCCCACAACTTTCTTATTGTTTAGACGGTTCAGGAAAGGTGGATAGAAACATATAACAGGGGGACAAACACACTATGGCCTTTACAATGAAAATAAGAACACAGTTCACACTTTACACTGCTGCCACACTTTAAACTTTACACTGGCACCATCTTTTAGGAAGTTGTGTTGCGCGTTTCACCCTCCTCCCTGATGAGTTCCGATAGAATGAAACCTAGGTCGGGGGATTGGGCGGTGACGATTACCTCTTTGTCCATTGGCAGCAGTGTAAACTGTGAATTGTGTTCTTCTTTTCATTGTAAAGGCCATGTTGTGTTCGTCCCCCTTGTATATGTTTCTATCCACCTTTCCTCCACCTTCTTACAAATATAATGCAATTGCCTCATAAAGCGAAGAGAGGTTTTCCTTATAGAGTTATTGTTTAGGCGGTGATTCCACGAAACATTTTGTCTAGCTGATTTTAGAAGGTCATTTTGAGCAATTTAATTTGCGGTTTGTTATTATTAAAACCAATAAACTTCGCTGATCACTTCTTCTGTTCTTGATTCGAGGGCAAAAAGAACGTGAGAAACGCACAACCTGGAACAAAAAGGAAAACCATGAAAGGTATTGAGGTATTTTTGTACCAGCGATATTATCAATTCAGGTGACAAAGGATATTAATCAGGTAGCTCACAGCTATAATCCAGTTCACGGTTTAGTCATAGATACATAAATCAAGGTTTTATCCATATTTACGAGTATCTGAATCTTTACAAAATATATATACAATGTCAATAACCAGCAAGATGGAGCTACTTAAAAATTATAGCATTTAGTTGGTTGATATGAAGTTTGTCACCTTGCAATTTGTGAATTTCTATCATTTAAATAAACAGTTTATCTCAAAGAGTTAATAATCTAATAAAATTAACTGCATGGTAATAATATAATAATTTCACTATCAATAATCTCACTCTAGTTTAGTAATTGTCTCCCCAATCGAAGATTTTGACAAACTTACCGTAACAAAGGCGAACAATGGTTTTCTACTCAGTCTGGCTGTAATGGTTACAGCAACTGGTCTATCAATAGAGCGGGGGGCTTCAGTCGATCAAGTAACTACTCTACATAGTTATTAAAAGACGAGCTTTGATTGTTTTGAACTCGAAAACAAATCAAGAACTTTCAAATGATAATTGAGTGTGGCCAAAATAGCCCTGATCAGTCACTATCGATTATCAGAAAATTAAATAGTTTAAAATACTAGCATATATTGTACAGTCTAGTTAGTCTGTATTTTTTATAATAGGGTGGGATATAAGTAGGCCCTATTTGAGCAAGTTTGAGTTTAAGAAATAAATATAAAAATTATATAAAAAAGCAATATTAGAGGGGGGGAAAATGTATGATTGTGGGAGCTTGGGCAAGTATACAATTCTATCGCGGCCCCTTCATGTGAGACGTTAATACGCTACGTTGGTAGAGGAGAAGAGATCACACAAACCACTTACCAAGAGGTATTCCTCCAAGGAGGAGGAAGGTGGAGAAACAATTGACCTCCAACAATGTCCCCACGACAAAGCTGCCTGCCACTATGCCTATTCTCCCAATCATAAGTGACAAGCTGACAGCCATACCTCTGAAATTATACATTTACAATATATACGTGTATGATGTTGGCGTTCATAAATAAATACTATATTAGCACTGAACATATAAACCAACCTAACCTAGAACCGAACACATAGCTGCATACCAAGCCCTGATGCCATGAATGGTAATATCAGGGTAGTCCTACGACCATAACAAGCAGTGCATTGTTTCAGATCCTATTTAGGATTGAACCAGGGAACTGAGATTCACCTCTATAACCGCTCGAATTTGAAATAGGACAGACATTTGGTGAACGAACATCTTTTAACTATGGTTGGGGGAATTTTAAACAATATTTCACTAAAAAAACATTTAATATATTAGAATATAGCTATAAAAGAAGACGGAACGAGGAGGGAGAATATTGAGGAAATGCATCTGGAACATCTATTTACTGAGAAGATGGGTAGATACATCATTTATCTATAAAATATCCACAATACCTCCAGTAAAGATCGAATCTTGACCTACTGAATCTAAGTTATTCATGTTGGTATCAGTATTGTATTAATTATAGCGATATCAGTGTTCGACTGCGGGGCCAGCACTCTTGTCTTAGTTCTTTATCTCTCCCTCCTTGTTTAGCAGGTAGTTGCCAGTCTCGGGGCCAGCACTCTTGTCTTAGTTCTTTATCTCTCCCTCCTTGTACTAGCAGGTAGTTGCCAGTCTCGGGGCCAGCACTCTTGTCTTCGCTCTTTCTCTCTCCCTCCTTGTCTAGCAGGTAGTTGCCAGTCTCGGGCCGGTCAAAGCAGTGTGTGATGTGCAGGGACCAGTGGTGGTGTGACGTGAGTGACTTATACTTTTAATGTGAGTCTTACAGTGACTGAACATTATAAGAAATTGATGTAAACATGTTTTATTAGTAAGTTAGTATTTTTGCCAAATAGGTATTTATTTATTTTAATCCCATATAATGTGTTCTCTTGATTAGTTTGAAAACTTAGTATTACTCTTATTATTTAATTCAATGACTTGTTTAGTTGTAGTTAATTTAATTATATCAGTGTATGTGTTTTTATATTTAATAATCATAATCTTGAATATTCCGTATGCGTTTATAGACGTGTCTAATCAATAGTGCACCCATCTATCCCGAGAATAGCTCACGTTTCAGTCAGGGCCGTGTGGAATTCCCATTACTCCTCGGTTGCACCCCTGTTAAACTATTTTACACTCAACCCAAGTAGTTTTATTTTTTTGATTGATAGAGAATGTCATAAAAGGTAACAGGTGTTAAAATATGAAACGATTACTGATCAATAAATCAAGGTGTTGAATTTTGACATTCATTTAATAAATATAATTTTAAAATACTTGAGTATAGCACAGATTAAACTATCATACTGTAGCATTTAGCGACATGAGTGTACAAATAAAAGAATGTAAACATACCCCAGCATACTGCAGCCGGCGTCAACAGGGAAAACTAACGCGAATTTCTGTCAAAACACACCTACTCAGCCGCGCGTTGGGAATAATACTGAGCCCCGATTGTGAAATACGTCTATGCCAAAGATCTTGGTGACAAAGATCTTTTGTTGTGAAGATGTTCTACTCACCCCTAGTTTAGGAGGAGCTTTGGAATGAAAAGAACCTTCTCGATGTATATTCTCGTGCGCGTGTGTGGTTCCCGAATATTCCATGTGTATCCCCCGCCCCTTTTTCCCGTCGTTCTTTTTCTGGGTTGCGTTGAATATATAATGGCGTCTGAGCGATCAGTCGTCACTTCTTGTACGTGATCAGATTGGGAGCAGGAGAGCCCTCTAACTTCGAGTAATATAAAATGTAAGGTCAAAATTTCCTTTCGGCTTCATTAATATTTCTTATTTATATAATGTAAATTTCTTATTCAAAATTCTTTTTCGATAATTTAATCTTAAATTTATAATAATTGAAAATACGCTCGACTTCACTTCTAAGTCGATTAGTTGCACGATCGAGACATTTATATCGATGATCGATCTTATTTTTTTGTTCTTCGATAATAAAAAAAATCGACTATAAACTTTAGGATGTTTACAATATGTTACCATTAACAAAAGAGTCGATTTTGAATCTCATGAATATTGTATTATTCGGTCTCTTGATAATAAATTTAAATATGTTTATGGGTTCAGTAAAGCCTCTAAAATTAAATGATAGTTCTTTTTATCCATGACGTCTCAACGTTAACTTTTGCAATTTATTGTTGTTATGACAAAATGGTATAATTGTTAATAAAAGAAAAATAAGGAAAGTAAATATTTGGGTAGAATTCAGAATAAATATTATGTGGCTGGTTAAATTGCTTGTATGGGTCAATATTCTAAACGTTTAGGAGAAATACTTTTTTATAATTATCCAACTAAGGATAACTTATTTGATGATCTATTTTTTTCTTGTAACACATGAACTCGTAACTAATTTTCTTGATATTGTTTGTTAAGTGATTAATGCCTTTTTACAGTATTGGGTTAATTTATGATAATGGCGATCTTACTAATAGATTAAAATTTATTTAATAATATAAACCATGTAGGTTTTCGCTAAACATACACACACACACACACATATATATATATATGCTTGCATACGCTAATGATGTCTCAAATATTTCATAAATGTCAATTTTGTCACATTATATTAATTATATATTTTTTCAAAGGATTAATTGCCTGTTAAATAAATACCAACTCGAAAACATTTCCTATTCTTATTCATAACTTTAATCCACCATATACTAGGTATTTTATTTTATGTTGTGTTATTGATGGAGTTTTTATTTTGGTGTACTTTTTTTTTAGAGATTAATCTTCGTTCTTTTAACTATCTCTGGAGATAGACCGTTCTCTTATTAAACTCCGCACCGGGTGAGAGTTGCGGGGTCTGAGTTTTGAATGTTTGTCCACAGACAATCAAAGCAAAGAACTCCAAGCACTCTCTCCTATTGCCCCTTTTGGCCCCGTTATATTTTTGTTATATTTGACCTCCTGTATTCCCTTTAATCTTGTTAAGGAGGGTTCAATACAAGCAATCATAAGAATAGTTTTGATGATAGCTCTAACAATACTCAATAAAAGAAAACATTAAATACATGAAACCTGTGTTTCATTACATGTAAATACATGTTCCGACAAAATATGAGACACATTTTATCGTACATATTTTCTAATAATTCTTGTCATTGTAATCCGTGACGTCCCGGTGAAATAGGGCGTGTCGCCTGACCTGAGGTGTGTGGGGAAGATATCTACGATGAAGGCGCTGAGCACGCTGATGCAGGTGAAGAGCAAGGAGACCACAAGACAGGAGAACCCGACCACAGCAACAGAACTTGACACGAAGTCCAGAGCTATCCCGGATCCTGATGCCCCCAATAGGGTCAACCCTAGAAAGGTGGAACTTACAGTTACTAACAACCTCAACAAAACAACGACAATAACTTTCAGTACATTCAGGTGACTAAACGAGCTCACATAAAACCGTTCTTTTTCCAACGTAGTCTATGATGAAACCATAAAGGAGAAAAAGTACAGCAGAGACTCCGCCGACCACGAGTGTTTTCTGGAAAGTCTCTGGGTCGACCACTGAAGAGCATGTCGAGACCAAGGCTTCCTCCATGGGATGGCTACCAGCTGAAAGAGAAGATCCAGAGGAGTACGTTTCGTTGAGTTTGGACGAAGATATAATGTTGTTGGTTGAATTTCCCGACTTAGTGTAGGCCACACATATAGAACCTGACTCTTCAGGATGGAGCTCGGAGAATTTGGACATGGTGTTAAACATTTCCGGTAGCCACATGTAGATACCATATGATCTGTAAAATAACACAAGTCCTTACCCTCTTTTTACATATTTTAAGAATTTTTAATATGTGTGAGCACTAACGAAAGTAAAACTACTTTTAAATGATTTTTTGGGTTTTTAAAAGTTCAGATGTTGTAAAAGCCTTAAATACTGCCCCTAGTTGAGTACGCCAATTGTAAAAGACTGAAGCTGGATGCCCCTCATTGGAATGCCAATTGTAACGTACTAATTGGAACTGCCCCGTGTTGTGACGTCAATTGTGACGTACTAAAGTTGGATGCCCTTTATCAAGACGTCATTTGTTACGTTCTGCCTGAATGCCCCACGTTGGGCGCCAATTGTAAAAGACTGAAAACTGGATGCCCCGGATTGGAACGCCAATTGTAAAAGCCTTAAATACTGCCCCTCGTTGAGTATGCCAATTGTAACATACATATTGGAACTGGCCCGCGTTGTGACGTCAATTGTGACGTACTAAAGTTGGATGCCCCTTTATCAAGACGTCATTTGTCACGTTCTGCCTGAGTGCCTTCACGTTGGGCGCCATTGTAATGTGCTAACTTCACTTTGGTTTGAAGAATTTATATATTACAAATAAATGTCTTCGAAAATAGATACTTTTGTATACACTTTAATGGTATAATGTATTACAAATCACTGTTGTTTGAAAAAGAATAAAGGAAACCATTTAGGTAAAAACACCTTGGCCGTGATTCCAAACACAACCAAGCTAACATTATCAAACTATACGAGATTCATGCTGTAGTGTATTACACATCTCTCTCGTCTGCCGAAGAAGAGTAGAATGACACGTCTACCAAGCTAGCGTCCTCTTGAGTCGAGCCGTGTGAACCCCGTAGTTCACACCCTCGAACCCAGACCACTCCTTGCTTTCTTTTCATCGACCAATGGGGTTAGTTTTTAATTAGCGCGCATTTAAGAAAACAGACGCGTTACTCTGCACCTGCTATTTTTTTACTGCGTATTACAACCCGGAAACAAAAACGATGCTTCTGACACGTGCAGTTAAAATAAAAGAAAAAGAAACATGGCCGTAGTATAGAAAAGATGAGTTTACTTTATATTAACTGAAAAGAAGAAATATTAATATATTTACTTTAAAATATGATCTCGAATATTAAAAAGACAGGAAAAATCGATATCATTACAATGTAGTTGCAGGTTAAAAATGGCAATAATTGTCCACGCACATTTAAAAAAATAAGAACCATTTAGTAATAAAACCAAATTAAAGTAAATTACTGTTGTGAGGTTGATAAGTTCTTGATTTAGATGACAATCAAAGGTCAAAATAAAGTAATTTATCAAAAGTCCCATAAGAATATAAAATAATTGTAGCAAAATTATATCAATAAACTAGAACATTGCTACAGTGCTACTTAGAGATCAATACCTATAAAATTACATAAAGCGTTTGTTAATAGTGCGCGGGGTAGCTAAATAAGTAGAGTGGTCTTCTTCCCTGCCCTAGTATCAACATGCTATTGTGAGACCTAGTACAGGAGAATTACCACAGACTTGTGATGAGCGCTAGTAGTATCCTAGTGGTCTTCTTCCCTGCCCTAGTATCAACATGCTATGGTGAGTATCCTAGTGGTCTTCTTCCCTGCCCTAGTATCAACATGCTATGGTGAGTATCCTAGTGGTCTTCTTCCCTGCCCTAGTATCAACATGCTATGGTGAGTATCCTAGTGGTCTTCTTCCCTGCCCTAGTATCAACATGCTATGGTGAGACCTAGTACAGGATACAATAGACCACAGTGAGGATGCCTGTATACTGACACTCCAAAGAAGGACATCATCATGATGAAGCAGATGACCGTGTGGAGGATATGTGGCGCTCTAAACAACGGCACAGTCTGCCGCCCCACGGTCTTCATTGTCTCAACAAACGAGCCCTTGGTTTTCTTTATTTTGTTCACAGCCTCCAATGACTCCACCAACAGCACACGCTTCACCTGAAATAAATCGCTCATGACACTCTTCGAATAGGTTGGATCAAGAACAACATTCGATAATACTGTATTAGTTTTTATACAACTACAATACGAGGGGCATTAGTAAAGTAAGAACAGTTTTGTTAAAAGAGATTAACACTTTACTTATCAAGATAATTTTACTATTAGGACTGCTTACAAGATTTATTTATTTTTCAACACCGTATCCATTGAGATTCAGTCATCTGTTTAGAAGTGGCACAAGCTTGACGATCCCCTCATCATAGAAGTGAGCCGCCCTTTCGTTCAACCTACCCATTAACACTTTCCTTCATTTCTTCATCAGTTTTCATTCGTATTCTGCCAAAATAATCCTTTAGTTTTGTGAAAAGATCCAGTATGAAGGTGATAGATCAGGACTGTTTTAATAGTAAAATTATTAGGATGAATTACATTTTTATTGTCGTATTCCAAAAGGTTCTCACTTTACAAATTACCCTTCTACTAATATATATAATCAAATAAATTTGGTTGGACTTATATTGGGAAACACACACGAGATAAAATTAGGCCTTGATTATTAAATGCAGTATCAGTTTATATTTTATAGGAAAACTACTACTATTAACTCTAGGATAACTGACTCTACCGTAGATCATACTTCTTGCTATTAATTTATTTGCACCAAACATGCTTGGCTTGGTATTGATATGTTATCACAGCCAGAAGCTTACCTAATACGGTTCTTGAAATTTAACTGACCTTGATAGTTTCTACCGTTATATTTTAATTTTTCATTCGAGAGAAAATGTTTTTCCTAACTACCTACCACTTCATACATTTTTTGAAAATTATGACTATTTTAAGATTAACATAGGGGCATCCAAATAATGTTTGCTATTCTTCATTTACTAATGATATGAGCTAAATATGAAATGTTGGAAATGTTATGCATAAACATATGTGTAAGCTACAATCTTTGTTTCGTATATGTAATTGTTTATTAACTAATTTTAACAATCAAACGTTTGTTTACATCTTTAGCAGTACAAGCTCTGAAGAAAACCTCATAGAATTAATTATCTATGTTAACGAGAGAGGTTGATCATATTCTGTCTAAGTATGATTTAAAAGGTATTTGCTAAAGGTCTGATAAAAAGGTTATCAATTCAGGAAAAAGGGAAGTTAAGGTCTAGTTTATTTGAAACTACTATGGAGATTAAAATACATACTTACCAGTTATAATTTTTAATTTTTATCGGGGACACATATAATACATTACATTTTTGACATAATCTACTAGTCTGAATTCCGAATTCTTATTTTTAATCAGCATCACTATTGCACTACATTCAAAACTAGAATTATAAGGATACAAGATCGATGATGTTATAGAATTTAAACCAAGCTCTGCTTCCCCTGAGACCCCATCACACAAATTGACGAGCCGCAACTCCTAGCTACTCAGTACCAATATCAAACTTAGTAGCACATCTAATGCTCGAAATAAAACCCAAATTACCGGGTATGTTTCCGGGTTCTTCCCCGTGTTGATGGAGTAAATACGTTGCAAAATCGCTAGACACTCCTGTTCTTTCCCTTGGGAGAGCAAGAATTTGGGACTTTCCGGGAACAGACAGTACAGTATGGAGGTGAGAAGTCCCGGTATCGCTGTCAACACCACGAACACACGCCATGTCCTGTAGGTGTAGGTTGGCATCTGGAAACTCCATGTCTGGGGAATCACCAGCCACGCTAGACCTGGAACAGACAGTACAGTATGGAGGTGAGAAGTCCCGGTATCGCTGTCAACACCACGAACACACGCCATGTCCTGTAGGTGTAGGTCGGCATCTGGAAACTCCATGTCTGGGGAATCACCAGCCACGCTAGACCTGGAACAGACAGTACAGTATGGAGGTGAGAAGTCCCGGTATCGCTGTCAACACCACGAACACACGCCATGTCCTGTAGGTGTAGGTCGGCATCTGGAAACTCCATGTCTGGGGAATCACCAGCCACGCTAGACCTGGAACCACAGGAGTGTAAGCAGTTGTCCAGGAGATTATATTACCACAAAACCAACAAACAGATGCGGATATAAGCAGGGAAATGGTTAATAGTTCCTCACTTGCACCATAAATCTGGGCTGAATATTTTGAGGAGCAGCAAAACTAAGGTTGTATCCTAAATATTATAAATTAAATATGAGTGATTTTAATTTGTAGTTGTCAGAGAGACGTGGATTTTAGTAGGGAGTCATACATTGTTTAAATTTAATTAGTACCGATGAAAGGAAAACAAGAGCCTTTGTTGATTGAAAGCCAAACTTAACGTTTCACTTGTGATGCTAATACTATTTTGTCATAATGTGACCTACCCCCAGCATTTTCCCACAAAAGAAATAACATACAGAGGTAAGCACAAGAGAGTTATAATTTTATTATCAAAGAGAACATGCTACAACTCAATGGGGGAGTGACACTTAGGAGTAATAGAGAAACCTCAAGCCAGAAGGGCTGCAAGGTACAAAGGACACCACCGGGGCCTGAAGGGCCTTACGACAATAATAACAACAGGCGGCTCCTTACAATTTGACGTCCTCAAAATGGCGTCTTCAGAGAACAGCAAAAAAAAACCTAACAAATTGGTATCCAGTTTCATAATAACAAATAATACATAAATTAGCCAATCGGCAACATGAGCAGAGAGACAACCCCTTCCCATGATTCGTAACATAGGGTGAGACAACAGCTCACGTCCCTTACCTAAACAATGACATCCACACTATGCTAATACTTGACATTTCATAAAGTTTAAGTATACGTAAGGATTCCTAAACGCTTTAATAGCAAACAAGATGTCCTCAGAAGTATAAGTCCTGGGCGGCCCGCAGCCCCGCATTTAGTTAACATATAAAAATAGACACCAGAAAATTTACGATGAACTAGCCTAACATTAACACCTAACAAGGCGTCCATACAATTGTTAATATACCCGCCAACCCGCGGTCCCACCTTTGACCAACCTTGGTAGAAAACAAGGCGGCCAATATAAACAATCTACAGACATTAGAGATACCTAAAATATCGGAGGAGACCAAATAGCTATAAAGTAAACATTGACTTAAGGGCTGACGTAATATATCGTTACAAAAGACATTTGTCGTAGATATAAATTGAATTTTGAAAGATTGTAGATTAAAGCCAAAAGGAATTTGGAATATAGCGTCAAGCCTACAAAAGTTAGGCTATATACCTTCGAAAGCCCAGAGCGTAATGTGTGTCTCTCCTCTGGGCTCACACCATTATATACATTCTGTGATACACATGTGTTCTCAGGGCAAGGAGCAAACACAAGGGAGGGGGGGAGTATTCGAGAATAGTCTCGAGAACCAATGGGCGTAGTTTGCTAGTTGAAAAATAGTCCATCGAAGTTTTATCTACAATGCGGCAGAACGACGCGCGCAGACTGAAGGTCACTGTTTCTCGTCCACTTGGGAGGAGAGGTGGGGGGAGGGGCAACCACATGGCCAGTGATGAAGCTCGAACCTCGGTTCAGTGGGGTGTGGATATTGTGGTGACGAGCGTCTCCGGTGTGTATTGTAGTGGAGTCGGAACGAGTCAAGTTGGGCTGGCCTGGTGAGTGTTATTTTTTCATCCATGTCACGTTGTAACAAGGTTACAATGAAACATGTGTTTGTATTTATATTTTCAATAGTCTAAAGGACATGTTTAACATTTCTGTGTTTGACATTTTACACAAGGTAGAAGCAGGATGCCCGTTAACTGATTGCACATATTTGTTCTGTCTGCCAACATTGTTACAACTTAGTAACTGTTAGCGTTATTTTGGCCTGTTTCAATGACTATTCCACTTCACATGTCTCATTCATTTTCAATTTTTTTAAAACTAGTCTCAATGATTATTTTTGGTCTATTTTTCAAAGATCTATATTGTTATTATGTGAGAAATAATGTGAGTTCATATGCTTAGTGTACTTATATACTCATTTTCGTAGCAAGTATAAACAAAGTAGCAAGGAAAATTGCAATTTACAAAGTCTAGCAGAGGGACGGCAAAGAAAAGTCTAATAAATATGATATGTAACCGTTATAATCTTAACTTACTAGATATAATATGTTCATGTACTCATATATCATAATCGGTGTCTGTCATTAAAGTGACCTTGATTTCACTATATTGTCCTGGTTTAATATGATGTTTTAGAAGTGGTAATAGGGAATAGTACTAATCGGGAAATAAATGTGATTTTACCTCTGTATTTTTCAAGGTCAAAGAATGAAGGAAAGCTCTATTAAGCCATTTCACATTACATACTACGTTGATCAGTGGTTTATACATGGTGTGATGAGATTAGTGTTTAACAGCGGGACCGGCACGCTCTCATTGATTACCCTGGCTGCTCTCTTTGTTCTCTCTGTCTCCCTCCTTGTTCTCTCTGATTCCCTCATTGTTCTCTCTGTCTCCCTCCTTGTCTAACAGTAGGACCAGCGGCCTTCTCACTTAACAGCTTGATTAGTGGGTCGGTGGGAGGGGGGGAAGTTGGAGACACGTCTGTAAGGGTCTGGGTCCTTATAATTCTGTCCTATTATTCTTTAAGTGGAGGATACGAGACCCTTAGCTGGCACCAACCCTATATATACACAGTCAGTGTTAGCCATGTATGCTAAGTTCTTGGTTCTCAACCAGTGAGACCGGGAGTGGACCAGCGAGTCCGGTGTTCGTGTGGTGTGTATGGCGCTGGGTCCTGTGGTGGGGTGCCGTAAGTGTCTTTAACAGTAATTCTATTCTATGTGGTTTCATTTGTGTGTTGATTTATAAACAATTGCCTATACTACCTGAGTCAGACCCTCCCAGGTCACGTGTGCCGCACGTTACACACCGAGAAATTACAATCTACTCACTAAAACATTGTTGGTTTTGCGGCTCAAAATGTATTTCTGGAGGAAATAATGTAGAGCAGGGTTACGTTATTTAAAGTATAGAAATAATTTTAAAATTTTTTTTTTAGCATTTAAATCAAGTTTATATTATTAGTCTTGTCCAACAAACACATTTCACTGTGAAACTTTGGCAGTCATTGATTCGTCCAAGAGGACAATCATGGAAGTGTGTTATTTTGATCAATTTCTGTGGTTCTCTCTGCATCATCAACTGAATATCCATCAAAAATAACGAATGCATTTGAGCCATAATACTTTCGTGTGTATCGCACGTAACTTGCACGAGTGGATATAAAAGATTTGTTGCGATGCCATACTACTCTGTGTGGAAGATATTCTCCAACCACTACATTGATGTTGCTATCTTAAAGTCTCGTTACACCCAGAAATGGCGTGAAAGCAGTGTACAGAGATGACTTTGTGCCATTATGCATCCCTTATTTTGAGAAGAGTAACAAAAATTTAAGCGAATTCAAATATGAGATATTCTTTTGATTCATCATCGTATTGCTTCGCGATGTACTTTATCTGGAACAACACGATCAGGTTAAAAGAAGTGGCTTTGTTGCCCAATCCTATGTTGTTGTGACTGCCAACAATTATATACATATTTTATTGCGTTTTAATTTAAATGACTCGAAATAATTGTCGCCAGTCATTTTCAAAATACTAACAATTGCAAAAAATGGCAATTGATTTTTTCATCCACAGTGAATCCAGTATTTTTGGAAAAGGACTATTTTGAGAAAACCAATCTACATGTGTATTTCTAGTCTTGGTTGTCCCAAGTGACACGCAACGGCCTAAAATCAATCCTAATGGTGCTCGAACGCTGCTATAGTAATGGTACAATATCTCTCAACTTTGTCACAAATATTGTATAATTATATTATTCCTAGAATCCACAATGAAAGAACATTATCTGTGATTCAACGGCCGTGAGTTCTTCATCATACACATTGATTTCTGTTCGGTTGTCATATTACACCAAAACTTGTTTGAGCGCCTGATAGTAAAATAACAATAGCACACCAACTAGCTGTACATCAAACTAAACTGGGCCAAACATTGCTCTGAAATAAATAAAAATAATACCTGATTTAGTGAGGCTGTCCCTAGTTTTTCGGTGTGTAATGATGGCGTTTGTAGAAAACGTCAATTGAGTTTTAGAAAATAATTAATATAAGTTTCACACTTGGTTCACTTATTAAATCACAATTTAAAAATACTATGGCAGCGGAATACTATAAGAAGCGACCATTCACTGTTATCGACACTAGAGAGAGCGCGAGAGAATGTGTGACCCTTCAGTCTTATCTACACTAGAGAGAGCGTGACAGAATGTGCGACCCTTCAGTGTTATTGACACTAGAGAGAGCGTGACAGAATGTGCGACCCTTCAGTGTTATTGACACTAGAGAGAGCGTGACAGAATGTGCAACCCTTCAGTGTTATCGACACTAGAGAGAGCGTGACAGAATGTGCGACCCTTCAGTGTTATCGACACTAGAGAGAGAGTGACAGAATGTGCAACCCTTCAGTGTTATCGACACTAGAGAGAGCGTGACAGAATGTGCAACCCTTCAGTGTTATCGACACTAGAGAGAGCGTGACAGAATGTGCAACCCTTCAGTGTTATCGACACTAGAGAGAGCGTGACAGAATGTGCAACCCTTCAGTGTTATCGACACTAGAGAGAGCGTGACAGAATGTGCAACCCTTCAGTGTTATCGACACTAGAGAGAGCGTGACAGAATGTGCAACCCTTCAGTGTTATCGACACTAGAGAGAGCGTGACAGAATGTGCAACCCTTCAGTGTTATCGACACTAGAGAGAGCGTGACAGAATGTGCAACCCTTCAGTGTTATCGACACTAGAGAGAGCGTGACAGAATGTGCAACCCTTCAGTGTTATCGACACTAGAGAGAGCGTGACAGAATGTGCAACCCTTCAGTGTTATCGACACTAGAGAGAGCGTGACAGAATGTGCAACCCTTCAGTGTTATCGACACTAGAGAGAGCGTGACAGAATGTGCAACCCTTCAGTGTTATCGACACTAGAGAGAGCGTGACAGAATGTGCAACCCTTCAGTGTTATCGACACTAGAGAGAGCGTGACAGAATGTGCAACCCTTCAGTGTTATCGACACTAGAGAGAGAGTGACAGAATGTGCAACCCTTCAGTGTTATCGACACTAGAGAGAGCGTGACAGAATGTGCAACCCTTCAGTGTTATCGACACTAGAGAGAGCGTGACAGAATGTGCAACCCTTCAGTGTTATCGACACTAGAGAGAGCGTGACAGAATGTGCAACCCTTCAGTGTTATCGACACTAGAGAGAGAGTGACAGAATGTGCAACCCTTCAGTGTTATCGACACTAGAGAGGAAGTGACAGAATGTGCAACCCTTCAGTGTTATCGACACTAGAGAGGGCGTGACAGAATGTGCGACCCTTCTCTTATTGCCTTTCAACCATTAGAATGGGTAACCAGACTACCTGAGCTAAAAACAACAGCCCATTAACAATGACTCTGGATAGCACATAACTTAAAATACGTACGATAAAAATACCGCATTCATTGACTACAAAATGATGGCAAGAAAATATATATGTCAGAAGGAGGATCAATTAAGTGAAGATCATACATCCCGATCTCCTTATGAAACTTCATCGGGGTGAAATAAACAAGTTAGGAACAGTCAATATCTGATTAATAGACAATGAAAGATTCATATTAAAAAGGAGCGTTCTTGATGACATTTTTAGTAATCTGCTCCAATTTACAACGTTGCAGCTTGGTATATATTTGGTTTACAAAAAATGTGTTTGGTAATAGTTGTAGGAAACTATGTCATCTATAGAATGTTTTTATCCTAGGACCCACTGGAGAGAAAATATTACGAAAGAACTGGTTTTGGCCACAATATTTTCAATATAATGGCCCGGCGCTGGTGTACTAAGGTCAAATGTTTGGAATTTGCACTAGGACTGGGAACTAACTAACATTTTGCACTGTTACGTGCCCCGCTACTGGGTTAAACAACCTAAGGTTCTTGTGATGACAGGCTGCCTACTTATGGAGTTGGATGAGCGCAGAATCTCCTTAAATAATTTGATTTTCTTCACCTTAAGAACAATATCTACAACAGAATAAAAGTGATTACATGCTTGTAATTTTACAAACTTTTCTTAGGCCAATTATATTTCCAACCAATAGGCATACCCTCGTTCATCTTACAAGAAGCACCAAATTCTATTAAACATACATTATTTCTGAGATCATTAATGCTTTCAATTTCGTAAATTCCAAAATATGAATCCCACGTATTTTATTAATCGTAGCAGGCCTACACAGTATACATCTGTATCTTTAGCTTACAAGTGTAAACGTCAAAAGACCTAGATGAATGTGTACGCAAGAAGAAGGTCTAAGTATTCACTGGTAGATTACTCCACGCGGAAGGTGAATACTTGATCTCGGCTGCAGGAGTTATAGGGCCGTATACAATAACTTGACTAGGTGAGTGCTTTGTTGACACTGGCGTGGGTTTGCTTGTGTCATCCTAGATTACAAGGTGGAGCGATAATGTGCTCGGGACCACACTATCGGTCCACTAAGCATTTACTAATGTTCTTGCATACCGCCCATAGTCCCTCTAGTAAGAGCTAAACAATATATCTTTCAGACTATACTGGACCCCAAACTGTTCTCAGCCAGTCTGTTCTAATGATCCAGTGTCACCAACACATGGCTGACCGCGAATGATCCAATGCCACCAACAAATGGCTGACTGCGAATGATCCAATGTCACCAAAAAATGGCTGACTGCGAATGATCCAATGTCACCAACAAATGGCTGACTGCGAATGATCCAATGTCACCAACACATGGCTGACCGCGAATGATCCAATGCCACCAACAAATGGCTGACTGCGAATGATCCAAAGTCACCAACAAATGGCTGACTGCGAATGATCCAATGTCACCCACAAATGGCTGACTGCGAATGATCCAATGTCACCAACACATGGCTGACTGCGAATGATCCAAAGTCACCAACAAATGGCTAACTGCGAATAATCCAATGTCACCAACAAATGGCTGACTGCGAATGATCCAATGTCACCAACAAATGGCTGACTGCGAATGATACAATGTCACCAACAAACGGCTGACTGCCAAATATCTTGTGCCGAGACAAAATAATCTGCACTCACGACTATGACAGTGGCTCTCCTCACGATGGTTGTATTTGAATTTTTTTCAAGTTTACTTGCATAAAAATGGTCCTACCTGGCATCGTGACTGTTGCTACTGAGGAGAACACGCCACATAACATGATGGCCTTCGTGCGTGTTGGTGTGGAGTGGAACTCTCCAAGATAGGCGTAGTTCACCGCATGGGAGGCGCAGATTCTAAACGTGGGACAGAGATTAAAGTTGTCATGTATGGAAGCTATTATTTATGTAATTTTTCCAAACTTAGGATTCAAGAGGAGTTTACTATAGTTGCATTATATATGTTTTGAGATTTTACTTAATTAATTTGTTTGTTCCTTCCATTGCTACATACTTTGGATGCACCACTGTTGGCGAGAATAGTTTGTGAATTATACCTTATACATTTCAGATGCGGGAAAGTGATTCAAAATAAAACATAGGATATTAATTTTTGCTAAAGATAAATTATCGCAAAACTAGCTAGTTCTATTTCAAAACAAAAATTCTATACATTCATGATATTCTTATACTTTTACTTAAAATAGAATCCAATTCTCCTTTTTTTTTACTGGCTTTCTATTTACTTACTTACTTGCTTACTTACACTATGGCTTTAGGAATTCAAAAGTTCATTACCACACTCACAAAAGTACGTCACATATTACTATCTCTTGAGTTAATTATATCCTGCACCTACCCCTTTACCTATCTGTTAATAATATGGGTAATGATATAGCCTTAACCTAGATAGAGAAGTAGGTACACACACACATATATAAATATACATATATATATATATATATATAATGAGAACAAGAGATAATAAGAGTAGAGTGATTTAATGAAGCAAGGTACATAGTCAATTGTTTGCACATAATCTTGGTAAGTACTGTCCATAAAACAATATTAAGATATTAGGTAGCATTGCCTATATCACGGTCAACAAGGGGCGTGAGGCGCCGGAAGGATGCACTCACACAACTCAGTTATGCTCCAAACCATCCATTACTCTAGTATGTAGACCGAGCACATACAGTAAATATTGTACTGGGCAAGTTCAAGTTCAGTTAATATGAGCACCATGGATAAGATGCAAAAACCCTTACAAGAGGTAATACAAAACTACAAGGAAATATTAGAAACTACGGGCCATGCCGGGTCGGCAGAAACGCATCACAATATGAGCACCCAACAGGTGATCAACAACAAGACATACAAGCTAAAGAAACAAAGACAGCTCCAGCCGTGCCTGAGGGGCAGAAGTGGCTCATGAGCCCAATACTCCAAAGGGGATTATTACAAATTACATGAAAGTTTAACCACGAGCCAATCTTGAGGAGCATAGACGGCCCACAGGTTGAACATCCAAACCAAAGTTTAGGATAGACAAGTGTACCTAGCTAGGTATCATTCACAGTCCTTAATATAATCTGAACTATTGATATCCCTGGCAAGCTACCTTTAAAATACATCAGTGGTCACACAGTGTGTGTCGAGGGGCACATAATCCCATTGAGTGGCTGGCCCAAACGGCTCAGTCCAAGATACGCGTGAGGCGCGGTAAACAACAAGATTTTAGCAATGCGTTTTTATAATAACGGAGGCATAGCTCCACACTAACTTTACATAACTAACCAAACGAGGTAACAACTATAATGTCCCAGTGAAGACAATTGTTATTCCTAATTCCTAACAACTAACACAAAATTACTCCATAGATCCTGCCACGAGGTAGGCTATTCCTAATATTTGCCATACTGTCCATCTATCCTTGCCACTTCCTTCTGTCTAGTGGATCCATCGCCTCAAACTGTAAGTCCACCGTAGAAATGTAAGTCTGCTCTACGAGATGAGTGAGCACTGTGTAGTAACGGCGCTGATTGTGGTTGCTCCTTCCAAGCGAGCGGGAGCATATATAGTATGTATAATCCGCGTGGAGGAGTGGTCAGCACGGAGAGGTTGGGGAAGCTTCCATCAACATCTAGAACATCGACTCGTGTCGGCTAACAGCACTCAAGCTGCTTTCAGTTGACTCGTAGACTTTGTTTAACGTGGAGTTTTCACCATGTGGCCGCAGCAGGTCACTTTTCTCGGGGTTGCTCCTTCCGATGGGGCATCGGGCTTGAAGGAAGAGTCGGCGAAGTGGGTATGTAAATAAAACAAATAGATGTTACGAGCGTAGCATTTAACAATAGCATACCATTTGTTAACTCTTGATGACTTGCTTGCATTAACTAATATTCATAATTGTAATTGAACGGGGCTCAACCAGTTTAGTCCGTTACAATCCAGTCTATCACATTACACCATACTTTCTCAGGTCTGTTAAAATATTATCCTCCCATCTGGGTCTGGCTCTGGGTCTTCCCAGGGGTATTTTATCATTGTGTTTGCCATTCAACACCTTGAACACAGTTATAGCTACTATAATTTACGCTGCATGACCTGACCACCGTAATCTTCAAGATTTTACTACCCTAACAATGTCTGTTGGTGATTACAGGGTATGCAGCTCATCATTATGTAGCCTCCTCAACTCACCACTATTTTCATCCATTTTGGACCTAATATATTCATAAACACCTTGTTTTCGAATATCCTAAATTTCTTTTCTTGATATAAAGTAAGAGGCCATTTTTCGCACCCATAGAAAACAACATGTAAAATTATGTTTTTTTACATTCTGTGTTTTAAATTCCTTGAAACCATGCAAGATGCCAACAAATTACTGACCGAGTGATAGCAGACATTTCCCGACTGTATTATTTTCCTGGTTTCCAATCTAATATTGTTATCACTAATTAAAATTTTCCTAAACATTTTAATTCATGAACCTTATCAAATGGTGCTCGATGAAGTCTTGAATGCATGTGAGCCCGGAGAAATAATGATCTTGTTAAGAGATATGAATGGATGGGTCGGTACCCAAAGAGAGAATACATAAAGAGCAATAGGAAGGTATGGTGATGGCAAGGTGGATCAGAATGGTAATGCATTACTGAGTCTGTGCTTAGAGACGGGTTTATTTGTGTCAAACACATGCTTCAAGCACAAAGATATTCTCTTGTGTACATAGACAAGGTGTGATTTGAGAACGATGACTGCTTTTGTGGTGTATTATGAGAGACTTAGAAGTTAAGTAAGGAATACCAGTATGATGGGTGGAGCTTAAAGTGGGACGCATCAATTCCTAGTTATCTCAGTATCTGAATTAGGTAGGGATTTTGGGAGGAAGCAGAAGCAGTGCAAGAGTATTACGTAAATAAAAGTGAAAAGGTAAGAATTGCTGGATAAAAGTGTGTGAGTGCAATATAAAAGATTGCTGGGTAAAAATGTAACATTACAATACAATGAATGGCCTTTTGCAATAAATTCTATTGGTAGACAGTGTGTTGGAATAGAAAAAAAGAGGCCGTAATGGAGTGTGTGAAATATGTGTATGGATCCACGGTGGTGGGAAACTTAAAAATAGATTTCTGGTGGTATCGACAGGTGAAAGAAATCTATGAGATAAAATAAAGAAGCCTACAAATGAATTTGTACTGTAAATATTGAAATAGGACGTAGGTAGCTGTGGGACCAGGATAAAAAAAGAAAATGATTAATTTATAAAATAGTAAGAAAGAGTAAGGGGCCAATTAGATTTAAAGAAGGCGAAGCGAGTAAGGCGCAAATGAGTTTTAAATAAGTAGAAGTAATTCATAATGATTTTGAAGGCAATATGAATCTTGTCTGAAAGTGGGTAAAGAGACCAAAACAAATAATGCAAGTAAATACCTTTGATATTCGGAATGAACGTGGGGAGATGACTTGGTATGATAGCAGTATAAGAGAGCGATGAAGGGAGTCATATTTATGACGAAAATGTAAAGAAAGTATCATAAAGTAAGGAAAATATTATGATGAGTGAAAGATTGACGAAGACTGGGCAGTTAAAGATATAAAAGTGTTAAAGATTGGCAAAGCTAGAGATTTGGATGGAATCACAATTGAAATGCTTAATATTGGGGACATGGTACTACTTTCCAGATTAAGGGAGTTGAGCAATGTGTGTGTTCTGGGATTTTGAATGTTCTTAATGACCAGAAGAATTCTGTCATTTTTCCTTTGTACAAAGGCAAAGGTATTAAGAGGGAATGTAAGAATTATAGAGCAGTTAGTTTGTTGAGTATTCAATGGAGAGATTTTGGAATAATCTTATTTGAGAGGATGCTAGAAAAATTGGCGAACAAGATTTGGAGTGTGCAATGCCACTTCCTGCCAAGTAAATATTGCATGGACCATTATTATTATTATTAGCACAGCGTCTTACTATCCGTTCGGGTTATACGCACTTGCATGGACCAGATATTTGCATTTCAACAACTGATTGAGAACTATCTGGATGTAAAAAAGAAAGTGTATATGCTGGTTGATCTGGAGAAAGTGTTCAATCGGGTGAAAAGGAATATGTTATGGAATTTTCTGAGAGAGTATGGGGGTGATCTATGGTTAATGAATTTAATTAATTTGGTGTATAATGAAAATACATCATGCGTAAGGGTGGGTGGAGCTTTGAGCGAATGTATTGCCATTGAACAGTGTTATACAAGGTTGTGCTATGTCTCCTTGGCTGTTTACTGTATTCTTGGATAAGTGTATAAGGGATGTGTGTGGATATGCAGTTGGTGCTCAAATGTACAATGTGAATGTGAGAATGTTCTTTTTTTTAAATTCACAACAACATGTAAGAGTGAGAGTGCCTATATATGAAAATGATACCATATTAATGGCCAAGAATGAGAGCTAATTGTGTAATGTATTAAATAGCTTGAATGTATCGGATTTTCGTATAAATGTCTCCAAAATTAAAGTAATAGTTTTTGATAAAGACGGATAAGGAAAGGAGTGAGATTTAAAAGGGTATCCACAGGTAAATGCAAAATAAACTTACTATGTTAGTTTGGGCTGAAGTTGAGAAGGCGTGTGTGAATCGAGTGACAAAGTAAGTATATGAAGGTAGAGTGTGTGGATCAAAAAGAAGGGGCGGGCCATGTGACACGTGACTAAATGTTGTAGATTAATGCGGGAGAAATTGAGGCATTAAGATTTTTAAGAATAAAAGAGCGTGAATATGTGTATGGATGTTGTTGATATGAATGGGGAGTGCAAGGATAAGAAAGTGAGGATGGAGTTAGTGAGGATGGATTAAGTATGGATTGTTTGTTTTTGAGGTATATCCGGTTTATTGCCTACAACGCAAGGGAACGACGTTATTAGGTATGTATGTATAAACAATATCTTGAAAATTAAATTTCTTTAAACATAGTTGAGGAAAATGCTATAGGTTCAATATGGTAGAAATTGGTAACAATAAGTGTATAAATAGATTGTGGAGTATCAATTACTCAATTAAATTCATAGTTTAGCCATGAAAAGGTTTGCAAACTCACGCAAAACCGTTGAAAAACTTGAATACGACGAAGATCCAATAGGCGTGAGAAAAACTGCTGATGATGGTGATGAAACTGTCCATTACCATCCCTGTGATGATTATCTTTTTCCTACCCCTAGTGTCTGCCAAATACCCCCAGAAGTGAGAGCTGCAGATAATACCTGAAACATGAAATAATTCATTGTAATGACATTCTCCCTTCTCAACTACAGATCAGGCATCACAAAACTTTGGATTTGAATTTTATACATGAAACTTACAGAATTTAACAATATTTGCAGGCTTCCTCATCAAATAAACTAACCGATATAGCATTTCATATTCTTTAAATGCATATAACCTTACCACATGAACAATTTACCTTATTTTCTAGATGTTTGTATGGAGATTATTAATAATTACTCTAAACATATCAAATAAAACCATTGATAATATACATACATCAATATTTTTACTTTCTTGAAAGCGTATGGTATCTAATGACTGAAAGTGTATTAATAAATAATGGGTAGCAAAATAAATATAATGCTTTAAGTATATTTTGTAAGAAAATTCCTTACAAAGATTAAAATCCTTGACACCATAACTTTACCCATAAGATAATTTACAAGTCAATAAAATAGCTGGATGAAGTTATATCCAGGAAGAAAGACATACATTACTTCAACTTAATATCTCAGAAATTGCTGATGGTTTATATAAAACTAACCCGCCTCGGTGGCGTAGTTGGCTAACGCGCTAGTCGTGTTGAGCTCGACTGCTGAGGACGGGGAGATCGAGGTTCGAATCTCGGTTGGGTGAACTGGGGGTGGTTTTTCCTAAATGGTTTTCCACTCTCCCTCCACACAAATGCGGGTTCACTTCCTATAATTCATCCTTCTCAATTCCTAATCCATTAGCGTAATTAGTACTTAAAGCGTATAACCCGAACGGGTAGTAAGACGCGGTGCTAATTATTATTATATATAAAACTACATCATGTAAATCCTGTTTGATGATAAGACGGGTTTTAATTGATTATATGAGCTAGTCTATATGTACTTAAAGGACATGGTGGGGTAAGGTAAAAATAAACCCTATTATTTTAGTTCTTTATTTATATTATAACTGCTATTCATACGAATACAAGGGTTATTGTCAACAGGTAAGTTAATGTTTCTTGAATTCAGACTCCAAACTCTAAGCTCACTGATTCGTTAAATATTTAAGTAGATTGGAAAGTTATAAAAGTGTTAAGGAAATTCCCAACACGACGCTATCTAAGGCGTCAGGCCCTTGATGCATAACAGCTATTATGATTATGACGATAGATAGACACGTCAGGGGTTCGAAACCCATCATTAGCTCCATGTCATGATGTTTTGCCGGGAGATCGGATTCCAGTAAGGTGCTTCCCGGTCTCGATATCCATGCAAATGCGGGTCCACTTCCTTGCCCTTACTCCTTAGAGTAATTTTCATTATTTCAAAATAAAAGTAATTATGTTGTTACCAAACCTATGTCAAATATAATCCTTTGAGCTGGAGAACCCTAACTGACCAAAGAAGGTGGTAGCCAGTGGACCAGGATTCGAACCCCCTGCAGTTGAGTATACTGAGAGAGTGCTGTCTTAGACCTCGGGGGTAGTTTTTCACTCTCCCGTTACGCAATTGCGGGTTCAATTTTCCAAATTCTTAATCCGTTAGCGTAATTAGTACTTAAGCGCATACACCGAACGGGTAGTAAGACGCGGTGCTAAAAGTGTCAAGTTCGTGTGATCTATAAATAATATGTGCGCTAGATCACGTTTTAGTTTTCATTTTAGAAACAGGTTATGGGAAGGTCGGGGTTTGACCCCGCATTTGAGGTAAATTCTCATAAATCATTTTCCACCTCCAACTCTGGAAAATTGAGATAAATTCCCTTAGTAAATCTAATTTATTCAGCCTTTATTTTATCTTGTGTTAAATATTAGACGTGTAGAACGATAGGAGGATGTGTGTCTATGTGTGTGAGTGTGTGTGCGTGTATTGTAAATGACATTATAAGTTTTAATAAATATTAAGTATAAGCTAAACAAATCCATGGCATAGTACTCAATTACAAATAAATATTATAGATTCCTTCACCAGTGTCGAGCGTATTTAGGGAGGTTTTTCGAATATACTTTCCATTCTGCCTCCTTGAAAAATGTGGGTGCATTTCTTCTAATTTTGGCTTACAGTTTAAGTGGCTAATTTGTTTTGTATGAATGTTATTTACTATGTCAACAAAATATAGTTTCGATCATGAAATGATATTGTCTAGATACCTTCAACCACACTTCCTTAGAGCTATGTAATTTTGTGGTATTCAAACATTCCTTGGATGCTTTATCAAATTCCAACAGGGCTCTTCAATCCTTCCTTCAACGCTAAAAGGCTGAGCTATTCTAGCTGTTTCAATAACCTTTCTAACGTGTTCCAAGATAATGCATTTGTTGACTTTCTTTCTTTTTTCAATCAATGTGAAATCCGCACCGTAGGTAGAGAATCTATGGCCAACTGACAAGATTGGTGCTCAATCACCTCAAACAAGCCAGTACTAACAAAATACATGTATCAGAATCAAACCATACAATTCTTATTCCGTCCTGTGCTGTGCTGTTGTCACTCCAAATGCATACATTATTATTATTATGGTTATTTATAAGATATATCAATTAAGAGCTTTCAATAAACATGATGCAATTTGATTTGCCACTCTTCCCGATTCCCTCTAATGTCATACACACATCAAACCATCATTCGGATTGACCACATGTATCCCAAAACTATAACAACCAAACTGCCTTGAGTGGTAGAGGACAGAGTGGGTATAAACATAACTGCTGCAAATCAATCTAAACGGTCGTTGTTTCGCTCCCACGCCTGTATGATATTCTGTTTCAAGTGTTCAAATTATAATTCACTCTTTCAATGATGCCTCCACCTTTTTCTCAATACTGGTAGAATTATTGATTAAAACATTCAAACAACCACAGATTTTGCACGTGCATGCTCAAGGTGCTTTGAAAGATAGATCTGTAAACTCACCGCGGAAAACTTTTTTTGTAGAGTTGGTAATTTACATGACTGTTGGGGCACTACTTTTTGAACACGCTGTAAAGTCTGTTAACATTTAGGTCTGGATTCAGGCCTTTTTGGGGGTATTTTCTCTGGTGTAACGGATCACATTTCTCGGAAGTGAGTCATCATGCTTTTCCCCTTGGTTTCTCTCATACAAGGCTTACTTGAAATGTCCCACCGCGTCTATCTTTAAACATTGTGTCATCCCGTGGTTTTTTATAATATAATCTGAACTCTTTTGGTACTTATTGAAAAGTGTTAGTGAAAGTTTGTTTTCATCCTTAAACATGGTATCGTGTAAAGTACAGAAATTTGCCCTGATGATGGCGTTGTACATGTTTTGTTTGGATCAATCCTAGAAGATGATCCTTGTGCTTGTAAATCTAGTGCGTACAATTTCTCAAACAGTTGTGTTTTAAACCTATGCCTGCATTTGCATGCTACCTGGAACCAAAATATAATAACTACTATGCTAAAATTATAAATTGACTAGAACATTTCAGACATTAAAGTATTTTATTTTATACTGTAGCTATGAAACATCCGGTCAAAAAGAGAAGCATGCAAAATAGTGCTAAGTATTCTGAAACTACTGTTATTTATTAACTATTATAAATATCTACCTTGAATTTTTTTAGGTTATTTAGAGCTAGTATGCCTGTTACAGTGTTTTTAACCTCAAACTTGCATTTATTTTAATCCATAACAAACACGAGGGACCAGCAAAATTTACAAATATAATATAAATTAACATAGGACCTACTGGTGAATAATTAACATAGGACCTACTGGTGGATAATTAACATAGGACCTACTGGTGGATAATTAACATAGGACCTACTGGTGGATAATTAACATAGGACCTACTGGTGGATAATTAACATAGGACCTACTGGTGGATAATTAACATAGGACCTACTGGTGAATAATTAACATAGGACCTACTGGTGAATAATTAACATAGGACCTACTGGTGAATAATTAACATAGGACCTACTGGTGAATAATTAACATAGGACCTACTGGTGAATAATTAACATAGGACCTACTGGTGAATAATTAACATAGGACCTACTGGTGAATAATTAACATAGGACCTACTGGTGAATAATTAACATAGGACCTACTGGTGAATAATTAACATAGGACCTACTGGTGAATAATTAACATAGGACCTACTGGTGAATAATTAACATAGGACCTACTGGTGAATAATTAACATAGGACCTACTGGTGAATAATTAACATAGGACCTACTGGTGAATAATTAACATAGGACCTACTGGTGAATAATTAACATAGGACCTACTGGTGAATAATTAACATAGGACCTACTGGTGAATAATTAACATAGGACCTACTGGTGAATAATTAACATAGGACCTACTGGTGAATAATTAACATAGGACCTACTGGTGAATAATTAACATAGGACCTACTGGTGAATAATTAACATAGGACCTACTGGTGAATAATTAACATAGGACCTACTGGTGAATAATTAACATAGGACCTACTGGTGAATAATTAACATAGGACCTACTGGTGAATAATTAACATAGGACCTACTGGTGAATAATTAACATAGGACCTACTGGTGAATAATTAACATAGGACCTACTGGTGAATAATTAACATAGGACCTACTGGTGAATAATTAACATAGGACCTACTGGTGAATAATTAACATAGGACCTACTGGTGAATAATTAACATAGGACCTACTGGTGAATAATTAACATAGGACCTACTGGTGAATAATTAACATAGGACCTACTGGTGAATAATTAACATAGGACCTACTGGTGAATAATTAACATAGGACCTACTGGTGAATAATTAACATAGGACCTACTGGTGAATAATTAACATAGGACCTACTGGTGAATAATTAACATAGGACCTACTGGTGAATAATTAACATAGGACCTACTGGTGAATAATTAACATAGGACCTACTGGTGAATAATTAACATAGGACCTACTGGTGAATAATTAACATAGGACCTACTGGTGAATAATTAACATAGGACCTACTGGTGAATAATTAACATAGGACCTACTGGTGAATAATTAACATAGGACCTACTGGTGAATAATTAACATAGGACCTACTGGTGAATAATTAACATAGGACCTACTGGTGAATAATTAACATAGGACCTACTGGTGAATAATTAACATAGGACCTACTGGTGAATAATTAACATAGGACCTACTGGTGAATAATTAACATAGGACCTACTGGTGAATAATTAACATAGGACCTACTGGTGAATAATTAACATAGGACCTACTGGTGAATAATTAACATAGGACCTACTGGTGGATAATTAACATAGGACCTACTGGTGAATAATTAACATAGGACCTACTGGTGGATAATTAACATAGGACCTACTGGTGAATAATTAACATAGGACCTACTGGTGAATAATTAACATAGGACCTACTGGTGAATAATTAACATAGGACCTACTGGTGAATAATTAACATAGGACCTACTGGTGAATAATTAACATAGGACCTACTGGTGAATAATTAACATAGGACCTACTGGTGAATAATTAACATAGGACCTACTGGTGAATAATTAACATAGGACCTACTGGTGAATAATTAACATAGGACCTACTGGTGAATAATTAACATAGGACCTACTGGTGAATAATTAACATAGGACCTACTGGTGAATAATTAACATAGGACCTACTGGTGAATAATTAACATAGGACCTACTGGTGAATAATTAACATAGGACCTACTGGTGAATAATTAACATAGGACCTACTGGTGAATAATTAACATAGGACCTACTGGTGAATAATTAACATAGGACCTACTGGTGAATAATTAACATAGGACCTACTGGTGAATAATTAACATAGGACCTACTGGTGAATAATTAACATAGGACCTACTGGTGAATAATTAACATAGGACCTACTGGTGAATAATTAACATAGGACCTACTGGTGGATAATTAACATAGGACCTACTGGTGAATAATTAACATAGGACCTACTGGTGAATAATTAACATAGGACCTACTGGTGGATAATTAACATAGGACCTACTGGTGAATAATTAACATAGGACCTACTGGTGAATAATTAACATAGGACCTACTGGTGGATAATTAACATAGGACCTACTGGTGAATAATTAACATAGGACCTACTGGTGAATAATTAACATAGGACCTACTGGTGGATAATTAACATAGGACCTACTGGTGAATAATTAACATAGGACCTACTGGTGAATAATTAACATAGGACCTACTGGTGGATAATTAACATAGGACCTACTGGTGAATAATTAACATAGGACCTACTGGTGAATAATTAACATAGGACCTACTGGTGAATAATTAACATAGGACCTACTGGTGAATAATTAACATAGGACCTACTGGTGAATAATTAACATAGGACCTACTGGTGAATAATTAACANGTTAATACTTGTACTCTCTTTTAACTAAAATATGGAAGCTCTTTAATACGTATAATCTCTAGCAATTGTGATATACTAGAATTCCTTAATAGTAGTGATGCTGATATTTTGGATTGAGAAGATCAAGATTTTATTTTACTAAAAAATGTACACATCAGTGAAGACCGTTTTAATGATCATTTTGAAAACTAAGAACAAACCCAGCAAGTGGTCCATACCTCTCCATCAAGGTAGAGTATTGACCAACCCGTGCCCCTGCCAGGTTGAACACTTCCTCCGACGGAAATGAATTGGAAAACTATAATAAATTTAATTATTTTTAATAATCTTTTATATCAGCCTCGGTGGTTGCATGATCTCGTCTCGTGTTGCCAATTACTGGGTGATCAAGGTTCAATCCCAGTCGGGTGCACTAAGTGTAGGTTTCCCTAAATGGTTTCCCACTCTTTCTCCGTGCAAGTGTTGGTTCACCTTTTATAAATTACACCTATCTCATCCCTAACCCATCTGCGTAATTAGTAGATAGGCGTGTCAGCCTAAACAGGAAGTAAGACGCGGTGATAATAATAATAATAATAATAATAATAGGTTTTTAATTTTATCCTAAGTTAATTAATTAGGCCTACACAACCATGTACAGTCACAATGTAATACTGTAATTTTACTGGATTTAGAAAGCCACTACAAGGATAAGATATAGAAACTTTTGAATAGTAATGTTACCTCTTGTAAATAGGTTGAAGAAACAGCTGAAGAGCATAGATATCAAGTTGAAATTGTAAATAGGTTTACTGCCCTAGAGTGCTCGAGATATGAGAAGGAAAGCACTAATCGATAGAAATAGTGGGAAACTGTCAGGAGTAGTATTAGGAACGCAGCAAAGAGGAGTATACTTCCCTCGTTACTCTTTGATCCAGCCTTAGAGTTTGCTGTCAGGGTAATGCAAGAGAGTAAGGAAAGGTTGACATTAATCGGTAGGATACACAGATGACTTAGGTTTGTTAGGTAATAGTAAGGAAATAGGTTTAGAAGCGAACGCTGAAAAGACTAGGTATAATATTATCACAAAGAGAACACAGATAGAGGACTATAATTTAGATATCACTGCGACAAAACATATAATTTAACAGGGTTAATGAGTTTAAATATTCAGGAACGATTATTTTAATCAACAATAACAATATTCTATTGAATACTAGGAATATAATACTATCTGGGAATGTATAATATGTAATCCAAGCTCTAGAATTAGAGGGATTCAATACAAAATAAAACAAAATTAAAGTTACCAAAAATTTAGAAAAATAGAAGTGCGAAGTGTAACGATATTATGTTTTTTTGTTGTGAAACATATTACAGTACACAACCCATCTCCTAGAAGGAGGGTAATCCCACTGTTCTCCTTCAGTGACCAATTTAGTTTAAATGCGACGAGGACGAAGGCTAAGTTAAAAAGGGCAACAAAATTATATATATATTCTAAAACCTAAGGATAGATGGCATAATTATATTAGTGAAAAAATTCAAGTCTTAACGAAACTTTGCTTTTATTTCATTTAACCTTTTATTAAAGAACATATCGCTTCTGCAAAACATCTAAGCATATTCATATTTCTTATTTATACAATATCTGTAAAAGCAGAATAATAACAATCTATTATTATTGTTTTTAACAAGACTTTCAAAAATACGTGTATTAAATTTTAATGTCTAGCATTATAAACATGGCGTATTCCAATATAACAAACGTAAATGAGAATTTTAGCAACGAATTATTTTAGTGCAAGTCAAAACTGTAACAACAGTATAATAGTTCCGTAATCGCCCCATTAAAGATCAACCTACGCGTGGCGTCTACACAAATTACGGAATCCTCCAATATTTAGAAAGTCAAAATAAACTTAGATATTCTTTCATTAAACTTTAAGGTTTATTCCTAACTTTATCATAAAGAAACATATTATTAATCTCTGCCACGTTCAATAACTGTGCAAAATAATTCCAAAGTTAAATACATAATGTTAACTATACAAGAATAATTATTAACGTCCCGCATTCCAACAACTAAATAATGAAGGCCTAATATTATAAACTTCTTAATATGGATATTAAGACAACACGTTTTGAAAACATACTCTTAAGGTTAAACAACTGAATCCCCGTTGATAAACAAGATTTGACTAACATTAAAAAAAAACTCGCATTAAAACTTTCCCCACATTACTTTGTATTTTAAGTAAAGTCCTACTTGTCGTAACATAAGCGAAGTTATTTTAATATTTAGTAAAAAGGAATGAATGTTCATCTAAGACGGTAAATAACAATAAATATACGTAGAGCCAAAAAGAGAATTTAGAAAATTACAATAATATTTAAATTAAAGCCGAACAAGAATTTCTCCTTACATTATATGAGTCTGTATTTGAAGCCTAAGCTTCGTCAATGTCCGAGCCTAATCCAAGAGTGGCTGCTATCTTGGTGAACAGTCTCTTATATGGCGCAACTATCGAACACTCGAGAAGGAATTACACCAAGGTGGGGATCACAGAATTAACACACATGAAAAGGGGGGGTGCGCTGGATTAGATGCGTTGAGAACATTCTATCAAGGCCACGGCTATTCTACGCTGTTCTCGGCGTCCACGTTGTTCCTGAGGCTAGTGGTGGCGCGTAGCGGCGAAATGCTGCACTAGGATCACAGCGCTTAGTTGTTTTACTGTTGATATCGTGTGTGGACGTCCTTTTCCGCATGCTCGTCCGGCCGGTGAAATTGGGTAAGCGCTGTTCTTGTTGACTATCCCGTTTTTTTGATGCCTTGTAGCAATAATTGCTACAAATATTACTCGGTTGGTAAGTTAACATGTCGCCTGCTGTCGAGGAATGTTAAACTCAGAATATACAAAACAGTAATACTATCCGTTGTTCTCTTTGGGTGTGAAACTTGAGTCTCTTACCTTATATGACCAAAAAACAAAACTAGTGTACTAGAAAACAAAACTAGTGTACTAGAAAACAAAACTAGTGAACTAGAAAACAAGGGGCTTAGAAAGATTTCTGGTCCTCTGAGGAGTGAGGAGGTTACATAATGACAAGTTGCATACCCTGTACTCATCACAAAACTTTGTTCCAGGGTCGTAGGTTATGCAGCTCGAATGGGAGAATCTAGAACCGTGATCAGGGGGCTGATTGGCAAATCTAATGGGAAGATTCCATTGAGAAGATCTGGATGCTAATGGGAGGATAACACTAGAATGGACCTGAAAGAGAGATGGTGTAGTGAGGTGGACTGGATAGAACTAGCTCAGGATAAGGATAAGTGATGGCAATGAACTTTCGAGTTCCCAACTCCATAGTGTAGGTAGATACTACTAAATAATATTAATCTGGTAGTGTTGAACCATTGTATGACATGGGTCTATTTTAACCTTTGACCCTCATACGATATTATTGATTTTCAGTCTCATTGATATAATTATATGTTAATTGATTTTTAAACCTCATTATTCAGTAATAACTCAATATTTGATACTTAGTTCACGCTTGTGTTCGTCCTACCTGTAAGGGCAATCGCGTCTTCAAACAGGTACAGTTTCTCTTCTTCCTTGTCTTCATTCCGACCTTAAACACACAAACAAAGATCGTGCTATTTATCAAGCCACGAAAACTTTAATATTGGAAGTATTCATTTACAATAGGCAATTCAGTTTTATATGGACTTAACAATGAACGTTTGTAATATTTAGTGCTATCAACAATGATAGTACGAGAATTTCAACAATGGTAGTACGAGTATTTCAACAATGATTTTACGAGTATTTCAACAATGATAGTACGAGTGTTTCAACAATGATAGTACGAGTATTTCAATAATGAATGATAGTACGAGTGTTTCAACAATGATAGTACGAGTGTTTCAACAATGATAGTACGAGTATTTCAACAATGATAGTACGAGTATTTCAAGTACTTTATCGCAGAGCACCCACATTGTTGTGATTAAAATCATTCAAGTTTGAATCTTTTTTTATATTCAATAATGTAGTTTAGTAACTAATATTGATATAGTTTAATATTTTTAATTACAATTAACATAACAGCCTTGTTAATATCAATCGCAGTGATAGGAAGATAAGATATGCTCTTTATATCATAATATAATGTATATCAATTTCAGATAAAAAAAGTTAGTTTATTTTTATTAACATTTTGGACTCTCACGTTCAAATACCAACATCAACACCAGGACACGAATATTATTATTGATGTAGCTTAGAAGTTTCATGTAAACTTGTTCCCGATCGATTTAAATAACATATTTTACAAAAATTGACGTATCTCGTAATTATTTTCAAAAATATTCTATACAATTAGTCACATTTAATTTAATAGTTATGAGCATCTATTATAAGTTGTCTAACTTGCGCAAGTTTTCTAGGGGCTGTGAGCTCCATTATGAGCATCACGACATATTGTATTATCTAATCTGTCAACATGGTGTTTAGAAACATATATATATTCCGTTCACAATAGGTTTTTACCTGGATGACAGTTCTAAGATCATATGTTTATGTTTTGGGTTGCCAACACTTGTAAAAGATCACAGTTTTGTTATAAATGTAAAGATCTTTAATTACCTGTTATATATTACATTTAAATTAACGTAAACTTAAGTTTTCTCATAATATTTCAGTATTTTAAATAATTTCTTTTTATCAATCTCGAAACAATATTTTAAACATAATTAAAAGTACTTATTTTTCGTTTTGGAATGTTATTGATTGTGTAATATAGTGCACACATCAATACCTTTTAATACAGGCGTCGTATTTACTTGAAAAAGAGAAAATTGTTGTCATTTTGTTACATACAATAAATGATTTTATGATTATTTTATCGTATTTTGAAATATTTAACTGAATAAAGTATTTTCATCAACTGCGTGTCCGCATCATTGTAAAAAACTTGTTTACCGTTATGTTCAATCACATGGTTTAGATTCGTCAGTCGCCATTTTGAAGTTATGTTTGTTAGAAGTATTTGTGAAAGTGGTAGGAATATTTTTTTAATTGGAATAAAACTATAAATAAACTTTGTGTCCGACCTCAAATAAATATATAAATAATATTGACCTAAATTACTGTATTTAACTATCACATTAATATATTACTATATGTTTTCATTACAGTCATCCAAAGTGATAGATGTCAGCTGTTGGCGTAGTGATATATTAGGGATTACTTCTAGTAATATTTCGAGCTGTCATCCAGGTAAACTTAGCTCGTTAATGACTTATATATATAAGTAGTGTACAGGCCCTAACGAATCATTTTCTTTACCTCACTTTTTTACCGTTGTTTTTAATCCTGCTTTGGCCAATGTTGTTTTTTAAATGGCGTGGCCAAGGGGGTGATTGCCCTGATTTATAGGGGTGGATTATTGCCCATACTGGTTCAATCCTGCCCATTTTGTTAGCACTGTGTGCCCCCATTGGATTAAAATGTCTGTGTCCCATTACATTTTATGTGTGCCATTTAGTTTTTTTTTATTCTTCCTCCATTTGCTTTTTAAATTGTGTTTCATTTGATTTTATGTGTGTTGGATCAAATGTGTGAGGATCGTGGTTTTATTGTTGGTAGAAGCGTGTTGCCCCTGACGTCATGTACTCGTCCTGGAAATGATCGTGGGCCACATCGCTCTCTGACCCACTATAGATAAAGTGAGACGCTGGGCCACCTCAAGAGACCTCTACATTTCCACCGCAAGGGAGGGCTCTGTGTCACATGCCCTGGGGGATGCAAGTGTCAGAAGCTAACAAGCGTGGGCAGTGTGTTCGGAGGATATCACTACCCTAACGAGGAGCCACTCGCCCTCCATCCAGTGTGACTTCGTGTTTATTTGACCTTGGAGAATTCTGTGGTGGTGTTTTGACCTCGGGAGTATCCACCCAACTCACGGGAGACTTGTGATGAACCCTCCAGATGTGATTCCTAATGCCCAGTAAGGGGCTACTTTTTACAGAGAATATAATAAAACGTGTCGTTAGATATCTACCTTTGCCGTAGGGATGTTCGATTCATGAGCTTTGAATCGATTCTCTGAAAGATCGATCTAACGATTCATGTAAATAAAATTTGCCTTCTCTGACTACACTAAGCAAAAGTGGAGCACCTAGAAATTTACACCAAGGGGAGATGTGTGTGTGTGTGTGGGGGG
>CABFOW010003621.1:0-16867 GCA_902141385.1 Timema californicum
GTGTGAAACCCCCAATCTACCTCACTGTTAATCATCAGAGCGATAGTTGTCTCGTGTGAAACTCATACATTTAAAATAAAGTCTTCAAAATTTCTTTAAAACTGAAAACACCAATTTTTTAATAATAAAATTACTGACCCATCTACACATCATGAGTCAACTTTCAACTGTAGCCTTTAGATCTTATAAAATTAAATTAATAAAGGTATAAATTATAATCCTGCTCTTATTGTAATTCCAAATAAAATAATTTACTCCTTTAAATATATATATATATATATATATATATATATATTTATTATATAAATTTTTGCATATACTGATGTATAATATTTCTTTTGGTAATCATTATTAAAAACAATCTTTTATTATTTTGAATAAGAATGTGGCAAACCAAATGTACTCACATATAAGAGGTATCATATATAGATAACATTAATACTAAAATACACTTTTTGTAGTGACTGACAATAAAGCATGATTCAATTTACTTAAGCAAAGGAAAAATTGTGCCAAACGACTGTTTTAAAACAAAACTTAAAAGGAGGATAGAAGAGCAAGGCCTACACACTTACCAGGAAACTGTAGGCCTCAAACATAAGCTGTAAAGATATGGAATTATACATCTCAATAATTTATTATTCAAATCTTTATTCAAAATTAAGATATTTTAAATGAGAGCGGGTAGTAAGATTTATTTGTGTTAAGTTGTTAAGTTGCAAAGTATGGCGACATCCTTCTACGTCTTTGTTTATAAAGACAACACAGTTTTATGAACAGAAACGCACCTGGATGACCAACCTTTTTCTTTTGGGAAGCTTCGTGAAGGAAATGTCGCTTGATATACCCCTTTAGGATACTCATCTCTTCACTTTCCTTTCTGACGAGGAGTCGTGTAGGTAGAGTCTATGACATCTTAATCTGTGTTCTAAATCTCACGTGTCAGGAATTATCATGCATATAAAGTAATAGTAGGGATTTTATTAAAATATACAATGTCTGAAATATCTAGTAAAAAACTGTTTCTCTACTTTAAATAAAAATAACTATAAAACATTAAAACTTTTAATAATTTATAAAATAAGATATCATCCCTTTTTAATTATTATTATACAGAACAGCAAACCTGGACCCAATTCAATCGTTATATCAAATGTCACCCCAATGGTGGCATACAAACATTAATATATCAGGCTAGCTCTTTTAAACATTACAAATTATGTAATTTTTAGGGTACATTAGTCCTCTTCCTCAGCAGAAAAGAAATTACATAATTGTGTGTTTTGTAGTGATCTTGGAGACTTGCAGTTTTCTATTAAGTGTGTAGGGCTTTCCCTTCTATCCTCTATTCAATGTTTGATTCAATTAACTTAGCTATGAAACTAAAGTGGCTGGTAGAGAGACACAACGACTTGAAGTGCAACTGTTGGCTTAGTCGCTGACCTTGACACTTGTTTGCTTCGGGGGCCTGGAAATAGCCTTAAGATCTTCCTGACTCAACGGAAATTTTAAAATCAGAACGAATTTGAATCCTAGCAAGAGTGAAAGATCAATTTTCCCGTGTATTATTATGATCTTTGTTCTCAGCCCAATCCTTATATCATGAACATTGATTCCTGTTACTGCCATTGTTGTATGATCCTGGTCTGATGCGCTACTCTCGTGTCCGACTAGACTGCCGAAGACGGGGAGATCGGGCTTTGATCCCGGTCGTGTGCACTGAGAGTGGTTTTGTCTAAATAGTTTTCCACTCTCCCTTAATGCAAATGCTTGTGCGTTTCCTTTAAAATAGAACCTTTCTAATCCCTAATACATCACTGTAATTTGTTCATAAGTGTATAACACGAACAGATAGTAGGACACATTGCTAGAAAATAATAGAAATAACTAGGGCTTTGTGGGATCCCGAACTTCAGCAAAAAATTTGGAAAAATGGTTGTTCCCAAAATTTGGGCGAGAAAAACTATTTTAAAATTATAACTAAGGATTGGATATCAAAGTTATGTTTATATTTAATTTTCATTAAAAACAATAATGTTAATTTATTAAATCTAAATTAACCCTATCTTCTGTTAAGTAGATGGACACTCGAAACTTAAGTCACTTAAATTTTGTAATTCCTTTCAAAAGAAATGACCACCATTAAGTAATAGAACCACACTGAAGGAAATTGAATAGTTATCTCTGAATAACTTTAAGGCAGGAAAACATATTTTTAACGCAAAATAATGATGAAAGTGACTTTTAAACGTCAACTTATGCACAAAATAGACCTTCAACACACTTATGTACATAAACACAGGTCTATTACATAAATATTATTATGTCATCTCCCCCACCCCAACCTAAATCATGGGCCTATTCTCTGTCAGGATGTGCTATGGCCGAGGATAGGGGGAGGGGGTTGACCAAGAATTGATCTTTAAGGTGTTTATTAGTACTACTATGTGATGTTAATAGGGATATAAGGATGGAAGAACATGAAGAATATTCGGAAGCCTGTGACAAAACGAGGTGTTGCTAGGAATGACTTCTAGGTGATCCCTATACGGTCCCCGGCACTCTGGGCTCGAGTGGAAGCCCCCTATCACAAATACTGATGAACTGACGTCATAGCCCGTGTAGTCCCTAATCGGGCAGAGTGACCCCTAGACTGCGATGTTGATTAGTCAGCCAGAATGGTTGGAAACACTACTTTCTATCCTGGCCTGGTTTCTGGCTGACGATGCTGACGATTTTTATGTGGTCAGCTCCTCTATTCTATTTGTTTACAGGCTAATCACAACCTGCAACACTCGTTATACAAACATGCCTTCCAATTTATACCACGCTATTACAACTATCTGTAATGGCATCCATTTGCTTTTGTGTCGTAGATAATAATAGTTGGATAAGCTAACATTTTTTAAGTCAACAGCACTTTTTGTGACAACTGCAATAACTGAAACGTTTGAGGTAACCAGACACGCTGGCTCAGTTGAGAAATATTTTTAGTATTCCTATGGACAAGGCTGTGGCTCACTTTTATTTATTCAGATTAGATTGAATAACTTGATGTGTTATTGTGTAGGTATTTATTAAAATTCACGCCATTATCTTTTTTTTATTCAAGGGCTATTTTAGTCAATCTTAAAATATATTTTTAAGATGTATTTATATTTATACCAAAATGGCTGAACAAAAATATACAATTATTGCAATAGTTGCATTAAATCTAATTTTTTTTAAACATTAAGTTTTATAAAAAATCTTACACTTGTTAGACAAAATATTGAGTTTTCATTTGGAAAATTTACACTTTAAAAATAAATTAATAAACAAATAAGGCGTGTGTATACTTTTTTTTTGACAAGATTGCAGAAGGTAAATATATTGTTCACACCAATTATAAATATAGAAGCTTCCGTGAGCAATGGATATATACGAAGGATGGTGCAATTGAAGGGCACTAGGAGACCAGTCCTTGATGTACTCAAACTGCAACTCTTGTCCGCGATTCCTACAATTGTGTTATCAGCCGCCTTTCTAAATTGTTACGCTAAACGACATGATCAGTTTTCTGACCATTACAAATAGTGATTATTGAATAAATAAATAGTATCAAATGTTACAATTGTGTAATTATTCAGTAAACTCTTCAATTGGCGCTCGATCACGGGGCTATAAATACCAATTATATCGTCAAAATACCATACCGCTTTAATTAGTGCTCGACCACGGGGCAATTATCAGCTAATTAAACGGTAATCTCTTCAATTGACGTCCAACAGCGGAGCCCATAAAACCAGAACATAACAAAATTTTAGTGACTTTTAATCGAAAGTGAGGGTATATCGTGTTACAGGACAGTGGCAGTGAAAGATCAGGGAAGAGTCTCAGTGAAGCAGCCCGAGAGTACGAGGAGGCGCGGGCTGTGAAGCGCAAGTACGATCAAGTGGCAGTCGTCACAGGGGAGGAGGGAGAACACAACGTTCTACAGGTACGATTGCGTCATTTGACAATCTTGGAGTTGGATTGCTGTAATAGTGGCCAATGTTCACGAGAAAACCTGGATAAATAAGATATAATTTTAAGGATCGAGGAAAAACCTGGATAAAGTGCATGAATTTTATTGCCTCTTGGAAATTTAAAAATAGTATCACTGTTTCTTCAAAGGCCTGACCAAGCTACATGAATTACCCCGATACTTGATTTGGTATTAAATCTATAGATAAATGACACCACCTCGATGGTTTCAGCAGGGAGTTGAACCGAAATAATTATTGGTTCTGGTTCCTGTTACAGTTCTCCAAACAAAATGTTAAAGGTTCCAATACCAGAAAAATAAAAGTTCCTGTTCTTTTCGGTTTTTAATAAGGTTCTGGTTCTTAAAGATCAATGTTGGCCAGTTTTAGTAGGCTTTCATTAAACTATTTGTAAATAGAACAAACCATTTAAACAGGAGATCATTTTTTTTGTTTGCCATAACTCTAAAAAATAATAAAAATACCATATTGTGATCTAGTGGTCAGGGTTCCTGGCAACATCCAGAGGTACTGGGTTCGATACCCGGTGCTTCCAGATTTTCTTTTGAAGTATCATCTCTGGAACAGGATCAACTCAGACTTGTGAAAACTGAGATTAACAGCCGGAGTGTTGGTTGAGCTGTTCACATGACACAACAGTTGGCACAATCTTTGCCAACAGACGAAGGTTGCTTGGTCGATGACATGGAGTTTTATTTTATCAGTATTTTCTAGGGGTGTGCGAAGTACACTTTTTTGGTTCAAAAGGAAATCAAGTCAAATATGAAATATATTCTCTTAAGCCGAATTGAAGTTCGAATATTATGTTGACAGTGTATATATTTATCTAACATAAAACTAAATATTACATTCATTTTTTCTTAATACTAATACTTGTAGCGTATTGCCAACTTTTATTTTGTGTATAACCTAAGTGGGTGGTAAAATAAACATGGATTTGCCCTGCATGGTGTTTCACTAACCTCTCACACACAAAACACAAGACTTAACAGACGTTAGGGAACAAAAAGTCATAGAAAAATACAAGTTTAAGTTAATTCAGTAATAGGTTTGAGAAGTCCAGTGGTACAACATTTTTGTTTTTCTGTTTTATTAATCACCAAGGAAACTTGTGATTTTATAAATCCATTTAAATCTTGCCATGTGAATTACTAAAAAAAAATATGGTTCTGATTTTAAAAGCGCCTATAGCTAATCTTGAAAATAATATGACCTTTATGATAGTAATTTAGCTCATAAGTTAATTTCCCATGTAATAAGGATAAACTACCCAATTTTTTTCAGATTATATTTAATTTTATTTTCACCCGCCTCGGTGGCGTAGTTGGCTAATGCGCTAGTCGTGTTGAGCTGCTCGACTGCTGAGGACAGGGAGATCGAGGTTCGAATCTCGGTCGGGTGAACTGGGGGTGGTTTTTCCTAAATGGTTTTCCACTCTCCCTCCACGCAAATGCGGGTTCACTTCCTCTAATTCAACCTTCCCAATTCCTAATCCATTAGAGTAATTAGTACTTAAAGCGTATAACCCAAACAGGTAGTAAGACGCGGTGCTAAATATTATTATTATTATTATTATTATTTTCTGTAAAATATCTAAAATTTTTGTTTATAGGTACTCACTATTTGCCTACGTCTTTTAATAATAATTAAATGAATGTCATGCTCCCCACACATGCACTCAACTATCAACTCTGCTGCTAGCCTATGCATTAGCAGGAGTTTGAATTGAACATACTGATTCATGAGGCATGTGTGCATTTTAAAATATTAAAAAAAGAAATACTCTCAAAGTTTAATTAAACACACTGAAAATAAAAAAACACTTTTATTATTTATTTTTATCTACACTTTCAAGAGGAATAAATTCATCTTTATTTGGTAGCAATCAATGTTTGTGATCAAGGCAGTTAGTGGTTTAATGTTATGGCCATCTTAAAATTCAGATTGTTAAGGAAATTTTCCAAGTTCCACCAGGAAAATAAATCAAACTTGTTCTAAAACTCAAAACAATAAAAATATATTTTATTTCTTGAGGTAGTTGTATTTGATGTAAAATATAAGTCTAATTTAATCATTCGAATAGCTCCCGAAGCCAAACATGGGCTCGAATCGAATACAAAGTACACTGAGATTCAATTGTCTGTAGCTTCGCACACCCCTAGTATTTTCAACTAAACAATCCAATGTTGTTGTTATGGAGCCAAACCAGCCACTTGTCACAATCTTCATATCATGAGAAATCTCGCCACTCAGCTGGATGCACTTAAGAGGTTCGTCAACCCCGTCCCTTTCATTAAGGTACCAAAGCATATCTTTTTTGAATCTCTAGACACGTTTTAGTAAAAAAGACCAAATCTACAATCTCCTCACTTAAATACCACACTTGTCCTTTTAGTTTCTTGCTGGCAGCTTTTAGATAGCAGCACTTATCTTTCCATAAGCATTAAGTTGGTGCAGTAAACTGAGGTCATTAGAGGGGGCTGGACTAGGAAGAGGAGCTGCAAACTAAGTTTTAAGATAATTATGCAATCTGTTTTATTCCAATTTAGTGAGTTTGAATTGGCCACGAAACATCCATATTTTGAAAGAATACATGCTATCCATATAAAATGATGAAGAGCTCCTACAGCTGGTGTGATAATGTTCATGTGTGCCCTTATACAGCTGTAAGCATTATACGGGGCATCTACCATTCAGGGAAAATCAGGGAAAACGGAAATTAGAAGTGATCGAGAAAAAACGGGAATACGTCTGGAATTTGGTAAATTATAACAAAAATCAGGGAAAATGTTGTTTTACTCAAAATATGAAATACAATAATCATTAAATAATAATGTTATTCAAACTGTAGTTTTTGTCTGTTTGTAGCTGTGTAATATATTTTATAGTTCCTAGTAAACAATGTTAATACAAATTTCAAAAAAGTGTTTATTTAAATTTTAAAACTTAATATTAATAAAAAAGATTAGTAGAAAAATGAGGTGGGAGGGGGGAGTTAGAAGGATGTGACATACTTTTTAGTCAGGAATTTCAGGAAATTATCAGGGGAAATCAGGAATTTCATTGGTCAAGTTGAGTAGACACCATGATTATTGGTTGATCAGTGCTTGCATGTGCTTTCTCCTCTTCAAGCTCACTGTTAGTTACTTCAACTATTTATATCAGTGGAAGAAATTAGAGCGACACTTTCATTCGGAGCCATTTGTTTCTTTTTATGCTTCTGCTTAAACTCTTGTGTTGTTGTTTTCGTTTCCATTGTTTGGCCCTTGCTTCTTCGAACACCAACACTTTATCGACTTGCCCAAAGCAACCATTGCAGCCAGGTTCTCATTTTGCGCGAAGGAAATCCTTGTCCTCTTGGATAATAAGTTGTCAAGGTCTCTTGAAAATTGAGACTCATTGGCTTGCTGAACAGATGTTTTCCTATTCGAATCTCCCAAAACACAGCAATTCCTTAACAACAGCCCTACAACCTGACAAGAGAACAACGCCAACCCCTCAACTAAGACCAGAAAACTAGTTTCACTCCACGATGGCCCGTAACTTAACTACCTTCTGTAGCCAGGACCACGAGGATCCTTCCCAATTCCTAGAAACACTTGAAACTTTCTTATAGGTAATATCCCGCCAGCAATCTGGACCACGATCTTGAAAGAACAATTGATGGTCCTACTATGATCACTATTCTCTAACTCGGGATGAAACCTCAAGGAGACTGCAAGAGAGATTCAATTCACTCACCTTAACACCTTAAGAACAAACCCATGGCTCACTCACTTCCTGCTATACCGATATTACAGCCCTCCATCCGACCTTTTCTGGCCACCAAATCAACGACCGATTAGTGGATCATGCCAAAGACATTAAGCCGAAACAATCCTCTTGTGAAAGGACGGTAAATGGAGAGAACCAAAATGTCCTCTGAACTGTCACCACTGCCCGGAACAACATTTTTACAGAGTCTGTCCTATATTTTGGGAGAAGAAGGATAAAGACTGGAGAAACGTAAACCACTCATGCTTATCATTAGCGGAAAACACTCTTCAGGGGCAAGAAATGGGTCTAACCTGTCCCTGAAAACATCCTCCTCATTAGGAAGACGACCCAACCATACAATTCTACAATTCCCAGAATAGCTGTCCCAATCATAACTCAGAGTCTCATCACCATCTTAGACATCGGAGCAACAGACAACTTCATCCACTCTCGCTGCATTTCCAGAGACAAAACCTTCCCAATTAAACCTCAATCCTATATAATCCATTTGTCTAAGGAAGAAGCAGAATTACGAGCCATGGGTACCATCAGACTTCCAGTAATTGTAGGAGTAGAACACACCTTAGCCACTTTTCTCGCCTCGCACGAACTGTCCGAAGATCTGATCTTAGGTCTCACGTGGCTCTTATAGACTACCAGAGAGAATGCATCATCCTAGGACAGAAGAAATGCACGTTAATCTATTGGACCAGGGTCAAGGAGAACATCTTTCCTCATAAAGAAGACATCCTCAAATATCTAGACAAACAGTTCCAAGGGGAAATTCACAGAGATCTACGAGACATAATCATCAAACATCAACACATATTCTCCTCTAATTGCATGGAACATGACATAAGGATAAGACCATCCTCGCCAAGCAAAGGGATCAGATATAAGTCAAGGAAATGCTCCAAAATAACATCTTGGAACATCGTAGCACCCGGCCAAGCCGCCATCCAATCTCCAATAGTCATCGTTGAAAAGGTTGGGAAGAAACCCCATTTATGCATCGACTATCGGCATATTAACTCAATCACGACAATGACAATGACATTGACAATGACTGTCAAAGTGTGTGGATCCCTCAACTTCTACAAGAGATAGGACTGCACCCTCGACCTGAGATCGGGATATTGGCAAATCCCAAGGCGCTCACCACATTCGATACTCCTGAGGGAGAACACTTTCAATATAGGGTAATGCTGTTCATTCTTAAAGAAGCACCGAGCACATTCCAAAGAATGATGGTACAGCATGTGTCGGTATGGTACATCGGAGTTGTCTGTTTCTAATATATGGACAACCAAGATGAGCATCTCTGCCACCTATAATTCCTGTTTGAGAGATAGGCCCTGTATAACATCACATTTGGACTCAACAAATGCCTCTTCTTTACTTGGGTCACGTCATCGTAACAGAAGCTGCAGCTGGCACCTCCAGAGACAGGGACCCCTGAAGACCAAGGACGAAAACTCTTCCAGCTTCAACAACATTCCCTCTCTCTCACCGAGCGTACCTGCCTAGCTCAAGCTCAAGATTTCAACGTCCTTAAATTGGTGAAAAAACTCCACTGTCTTCAACAAACTACTCTCAAAACACTGACTAGAACCAGACGCAGGTTGCTACAAACCCACCTATATGAGAAAGGCACTCTCTTATATCGCGACCACAAGGAAGAAAATTGGAGAATAGTTGCACCTAGCTCTCTCAAATTCGATATTCTAAGAGATCATCACGACCACCCTATGGCAGGACATCCAGGAAGAATTATCATCACCGCGTCTTACTACCCGTTTGGGTTATACACACTTACGCTAATGTGTAATTGTAGAATGATTGTGAGATGAAATGGAGGACCTACAGTTTAACATGGAATCCGAACAACGGTTGAGGCCTGACATTCCCCACATTCACAAATTGTGATTAATACACGACTTGTCAGAGGTGAAGGACGGGTTTGGCAATCAAATAAATCTGTGCCAGGACCGAGGATTAAACCCCGGACCCCCAACACACAAGTTTGCCACCTTACCCCTAGACTGCCAGGTCATCCATCTAGGAAGAAGAAATACATGGCTCAGCGTGAAGAAGATGTATATCAATATGTGAAGGGATGTAGAACCTGCGCAACCATGAAGACGGCAGGGAGAGTGGTCCATACTCCCATTAAACCACGGGTCACCCACAATCCCTGGACGCACCTAGGAGTATATATTATGGGACCATACCCCCGGTCTGTTTGTAGTAACTGACTTGTTTTCATGGTGGGTGGAAGCCTTCACCTTGAATAGCACCAATACTAGCGTACTCATATGAACGCTAGAAAGAAAAGTATTCACCCAATGGGGATCTCCTGTTACAATCTTATCTGATAATGGATTTCAATTTCGATCAAAGACTTGGGAAAAGGCATGCCAGATGTGGGGAGCAGCTACCTACTTTCAATGTGAAAACCCAACAGAGTTCCAAAATTGTTATATAAAGATTGAGCCTAGAATACACCTGTAAAACAAGTCCCTCAAGTATTGGGATCAGGATCTCCTACAGATCCTGTTAGCCCTTCGTAACCGTCATAATGACTCCCTGGGCTGCTCGCCTGGCGAATTACTTCTGGGAATTCCGCTTGTTAGACCTGGAGACCGGTTGTTCCGTGAGACTTCACCGATGAAGAAACCTGAAGAAAGAAAGTGTGAAGCACTAGGACGATACGCCTGTGTTTTAAAAAGACAACAGAAATGCCAGGTAAAGGAAACTCCTCAAAAATCCTCATGTCCTTTAGAACCACGACTCAAGGTTCTCATCAGGACGCACTCTCAGTCAAATGCCTAGGAGATGAAACATCCTGGGTTTTGCCCTAGATTGATCTCATAGATGCTCAATGCAGAAACCATTTATAATGGGTATTCAACGAAAAGATTACACCCTTAGACTAAAAATACACCACAGGGACCACATTCAAGTTCTCCCCCCGCAGCCCACCTTTGGATCACCGGCATCATAGATGCAGAAAGAAGGCTCCACCCCTCGCATCCAAGGAGTTGAACCTAGTCACAGAGAATGGGGACACGCGACACATCCTCCCCCCCATTTTCGCCCTTAACTGTGAGGGTGAAACCGCCCAACCGACCGAGCTAGCAGAATAGGAGTATCCACATACCCCATCTTGTGGAGAGGAAACGAACTAGGTCTACACCAAGAGGTCGCAGGAAAAGGCTTGTAAGCGATGCGATGACTAAATTATAACGAACATAGAAAATTATAATCTATCTCTACCGTTGTTTAGAAGCCTTTTCTCGCTGCCTCTTAGTGGTAGACGTTGTTTGCTTCCACTGGCTGGAAGGGTGGGGAGGGGGTAGTCGGCATGGGGAAAAGGATGCGTCAACCTCTCACGGATTGTCTTCTTCGAGGTTTTTTGGTGGTAGAAAAAATACACTCAACACTTGTTTATTTGAAGATAATTTGGATCCTTTCAGTTTACTTTCTTCAAAGAAAACTAAACAAATTGTAGAGACTCGTTTTTTATTCGCTACTGCTCCCATTTTTACTGTTCACTTTTCACAATAACTGCAACAGACAATATTGTTACGATTATGAGTGTGTGTACTTGAATAAATCGATAAAATAAAGTTATTTATCAGTACTCGAACAAATTAGAAAGCAAACACGACGATAAACACACAACCTGTGAAGCACTAGCAGATACAGCGAGTAAACTCAAACTAAACTCAGGTGAGTAGCTTATTTCTGGGAATAAGACAAGAGGAGGTGAATGGAGAAGTTAGGCTGAAAAACAATATTGTAACCAATCAATGTTTCGTTGGGCAATATTGTAGTAGGAATTACTGTATTCATTAGATGATTTATTTACTTTCTAAATTCATATCCAGATTATCAAGGTAGGAAATTTGGTTTGTTTTAATTGTATGGTGCATACATCTATTATTACAGTACCTTTAGTAATTATTTTTCTTTTGTAAACAACATTATTTTTGGTGTATTATTCTGAATTATATATTGTTTTATCATGTAATCGGTTATGGCTATGCAAAATTTGAAAGTTTTTTTAATATTATGTAAGTTTGATTAGTTAATCCATAGTTCCTGTAAACTGCTGACTCTGGGCAATTTAACACAGTTTTTTATTCTGCCTGACATAATTCCAGGAGTGCCTATCAACATCTATTCTCATTACAATATTATTATTTTAATCTCACCATTAACTGCTTCGATGGCTGCATGTCTAACGCGCTACTCTTGCCATGGACTAAACTGCCGATGACGGGGAGATTGAGGTTCAAATCTCGGTTGGGTGTAATGAGGGTGAATCTTCCAAAATGGTTTTTAATTCTTCCTCCACACAAATGATGAAGGAAGGACAAGGCAGTACACAAAATGAAATGAGAAAGTGAAAGAGAGTGTAATGAAATTTAGCATAGCAAAGTGTGACATAATGGTAATGACAAGAAAGAGAATAATGCCTGAAAAAGCTGTAAAGTTCGATGGAGTAGGGCGGATAAAAGTAACTGTGCAAGTGAGAGTAGAAGAATGGTAGAAGGTTGGAGGAAGTTGAAGCATTTTACCAAACTGACCCGGCCACAGGTTGGAAACAGTTGACAGTCCACCACCAGTTCTCTTCTCGCAGAGCTTTTATACTTGTATCTTCTCACAAAGTGTGAGGTACTGTTTGCAAACCCTACCCTCATTCCAAGAGCAGTATCTTCTCACAAAGCATGAGGTACTGTTTGCAAACCCTACCCTCATTCCAACAGCAGCATCGTCTCACAAAGAGTGAGCTGCTGTTTGCAAACCCTACCATCATTCCAACAGCAGTATCTTCTCACAAAGCATGAGGTACTGTTTGCAAACCCTACCCTCATTCCAACAGCAGTATCTTCTCACAAGAGTGAGCTGCTGTTTGCAAACCATACCCTCATTCTAACAGCAGTATCTTCTCACAAAGAGTGATGTACTGTTTGCAAACCCTACCCTCATTCTAACAGCAGTATCTTCTCACAAGAGTGAGCTGCTGTTTGCAAACCCTACCCTCATTCTAACAGCAGTATCTTCTCACAAGAGTAAGCTGCTGTTTGCAAACCCTACCTCCATTCCAACAGCAGTATCTTCTCACCAGAGTGAGCTGCTGTTTGCAAACCCTACCATCATTCCAACAGCAGTATCTTCTCACAAGAGTAAGCTGTTGTTTGCAAACCCTATCCTCATTCTAACAGCAGTATCTTCTCACAAGAGTAAGCTGCTGTTTGCAAACCCTACATTCATTCCAACAGCAGTATCTTCTCACAAGAGTGAGCTGCTGTTTGCAAACCCTACCCTCATTCTAACAGCCGTATCTTCTCACAAGAGTGAGCTGCTGTTTGCAAACCCTACCATCATTCCAACAGCAGTATCTTCTCACAAGAGTGAGCTGCTGTTTGCAAACCCTACCATCATTCCAACAGCAGTATCTTCTCACAAGAGTAAGCTGCTGTTTGCAAACCCTACCCTCATTCCAACAGCAGTATCTTCTCACAAAGCGTGAGGTACTGTTTGCAAACCCTACACTCATTCCAACAGCAGTATCTTCTCACAAGAGTAAACTGCTGTTTGCAAACCCTACCCTCATTCCAACAGCAGTATCTTCTCACAAGAGTAAGCTGCTGTTTGCAAACCCTACCATCATTCTAACAGCAGTATCTTCTCACAAAGAGTGAGGTACTGTTTGCAAACCCTGCCATCATTCTAACAGCAGTATCTTCTCACAAAGAGTGATGTACTGTTTGCAAACCCTACCCTCATTCCAACAGCAGTATCTTCTCACAAAGCGTGAGGTACTGTTTGCAAACCCTACCCTCATTCCAACAGCAGTATCTTCTCACAAAGCGTGAGGTACTGTTTGCAAACCCTACCCTCATTCCAACAGCAGTATCTTCTCACAAAGAGTGAGCTGCTGTTTGCAAACCCTAGCCTCATGCCAAGTTCAACCTATTTTTCTACTACATGTTAAAATATTATAGTTAATTACTTGATGCTGGTTCTTTATTATCAGATAAACTGCAAATTGTTTGCATTCGACAAGGCTACAAGCACATGGCTGGAGAGAGGCATCGGAACTTTGCGGTTAAACGACAAGGAAGAGTGTAATGGAACTCAGTCAAGAGTTGTAATGAGAACCACAGGCAGCCTTCGTGTGGTGCTTAACACAAAGGTAAGTTCACCGTCAAAGATTATACTATCCTCATGGGACTGGGCCAATTTTTGAATGAAGGTAGGTAAGGTGACTCATTAGTTTTAAACTGGGTACTTTTGCTCGGCTGAAAGGGGAGTCAGGTTGAAAAGAGGTTAAGAAAAGTCAACTGTTTGAAAGGACAGTCTGTGGTGACTTATATTTGGTGGCTTTCAGGTGAACAAAAGACGAGAGAAAGAGAATGTCTGAAAGAATGGAAGGGTAGATTTAAGGGGCAATTGTAAAAAAAATTACCACAAATTCATGGATTTGGATTTCTCATATATTTTTTTACCTTAGTTACTAGCTTTATGAATATCAACTGGTAATTGGTGACCTGGCGGTCTAGGGGTAAGGTGTCAGACTTCTATGCTGGCGGCCGGGGTTCAATCCTCGGTACCGGCAAAGATTTATCTGATTACCAAACCCTTCCTTCACCTCTGACAAGACATCTGGTGAATGTGAGGAATGCCAGTCCTCCACCGTGGTTCGGATTCCACGTTAAACTGTAGGTCCTCCATTTCATCTCACAATCACCCTACCATTACACATTATCGTAAGTGTGTACAACCCGAACAGGTAGTAAGACGCGGTGCTAATAATAATAATAATAATAACTGGTAATTAAATTGAAACACACTGTGGTTGTCGCTGTCTGTCTGTCTCTGCCCTGGTCTAGAGTCAAAACTATTTTACTGATCAGCCCAAAACTTGTTTACAAGGTTTTCATAAGTTTCCACGAAGGGGCAGTTTACTGAAGGGTAAAATAGGAAAATCTATTGTTTGTTTTTTTGTCGGATCTTAATATTTTGATTGAAATTAATATGTAAGACCTGTAATTTTGAGCTTTTATTTTATTTCTTTGTCTTTTTATCTAATGCAATAAACCAACACATTTAATTTGTTGTTTGTTATAATGGCGATTGTTTTTATTGTAACGAACCCTTTTTTTCTGAAAGTGTGGGAAACATTTTTAAACCCCTGTTTTCAATTATTTACTCAGTATAATAATTTTTTTCAACATAAAATGGTTTAGATAACTTTTTATCTTTGGTAATATTGTACAAAACAGTGCAATAAAGTGGGCTTTGTCCCATTCATTTGGAACTATCGAAAACTAGGATTACACGGAATAACCGGGGAAAATGAGAAGGCGATATTTTTTAAGTAAAAAGTTTTCAATTTAAATTTCTTAAATACATAATATAAAAATAATTTCATAATTTTATACATATGTACAGTTTGTTTGTCCTGAAAGGTTGCATGGCTTGACTGGTGAAGTTTGTAAGATCCAGATCCAGATCTTAGGTTGACTTTGTGAACACCTATTTGGTAACATCACTATATTGAAAGTATTGTGGGAACGAGTTCATTCCATGATGACTGGATTCTTCTCTGTGTTAACCTGGAACATTAGGGCATCTATGTTCAGGGAGGGACATTGCACTCTCCAATCTAATCTCTTGTTCCGTTGGTATTTTCAAGTTCGTAGCCTCTCCCAACACCTGTTTCTGGCTCCTCTAGTTCATTCTTGTCCTAGGGGTTTGCCCTGGTTAACACAATGCTCATGGTCCTATATCATCAATGCTAACCATCAGCCACTATAATGATGTCCTGGACTTAAAATAAAGTACATCAATAATTTTATCATTCATATTTATCAATTTATTACAAGTATATTTCATTAAACAGTGGCTATAAATATTTTACTTAACTTGTTGCAACATTTTTATGAGAGTATTCTTGTATATGTCACATTTACATGTTGTATGTCCTCTTTTATCCTAATAAAATGGTAACATATTAAATTTTTCCATACATTTTCTTTGAGTATTCCCAAAAGAAAAGAAAAAAAAGAAGAAAAACCTTGGTGTTTAGAGACCAAAGATTTGTAGGTTTAATAAATATGAATCTGTTGTAAAGTTGGCTGTGGGGAAATGTGTGATATTTTATCATAAATAAGATAACTATTGTGAAGCTCTCAGCATTGAACTTTGTCCGGTTTTAGATATGGTCAGGGATGGTGGTCGACAGAACCAGTCCAAAGAGTGTTCGCTTGACTGCGATGGACAGCAGTGGACAAATCAAGGTGTTCCTAGTCACAGTAAGTAACATACGCAATATGTTCACATGTTATATGTGTAGTATGAAACTATAATAACAGTCTTGTCCACTCTCAACAAACTTTTAACAATTTTTTGCTTTTAAAAAGGAAAATTTAAATCTCTTTGAAAGTTCTATAATCTCACTTAAAAAATTAAAATCAGCAGTATTTTCAAAAAACCTTAAAGAAAAATTAACTAATTTTGATGTGGCTTAAAAAAATAACACATTATTTATTAGTTCCATAGACTCCTAAGTTCCGGTACTTATAATATATTTTATCTCCCATGATGCCGAGAGTGTGAAAGGTTTTTCCATACATGTATTGTGTGTCATGGCTTGCAGACTTATCAATTGTTTCACGTCAGCAGTTGTGCGTGTGCATCAAGTCATGTTTGTAAAACAGAGATTGTTTTGCCAACTGGCACAACACAGTGTATTGCTATAAACAACTCAGGGGAAAACATCCCTCTTTTAGTGGTTTATAATGGTGAGTTTTAGACCTTTTCGAGGAAAGGGGGTGGGGTCTGGAAGGATGCCAGTTGTGTAAAGGGGTTTACTTACTTACACGCTTTACATACTCGGCTGCCAATTTACAGCAACTTGTGGGGATAATATCCTATAGCTTGAGTCTCTGTTTAGTAAGGAGCTACCAAGTTACAGCAACTTGTGGGGATAATGTCCTACAGCTTGAGTCTCTGTTTAGTAAGGAGCTACCAAGTTACAGCAACTTGTGGGGATAATATCCTACAGCTTGAGT
>CABFOW010003621.1:19001-45465 GCA_902141385.1 Timema californicum
TCAGTGGTCTGCATGGCTCTAGTACAACTATGGTTGGATCAGTGGTCTGCATGGCTCTAGTACAACTATGGTTGGATCAGTGGTCTGCATGGCTCTAGTACAACTATGGTTGGATCAGTGGTCTGCATGGCTCTAGTACAACTATGGTTGGCTCTTTTAGTTTTTATAATGCTTCGCATCTATAAGCATTTAATCACAAGGATAGGATGCCGAAGGTATCACTTAGAGTAAATTTAGCCACATTTTCATAGGTAGAAAGTGGGAAACTATTTAAGAAAGAACATCCTCAGTAGACCCTTCCATTCATCTTGTCAACAGTTTTTGAATATGTTGTATTACTTACATAAGAAACAAACAAACCCCTGGAAATATTAACATCAGGAGCGGTTCGGGAAGTTTGCTATAAAGCCTATATTTGTCTCTTCTCGTTCCCACACTTGCTGTTACCTACTCCTTCCATCTCTTTTTTGGTCCCCCTTGCACTATTTTCCCAAATGCCTCAGCACCATTATCTTTGGCATCCTTTTCTTTTCCATATTCATTAAATGTCCATACCATTTCATTCTTGTTTCCTCTATTATTTCATGTACTCCCTGTACCCAATCTCTTTACTGAAAAGCATCATTTCTAATCTTTTTACTCTTCATGACAGCTAAAATGCTTCTCAAAAACTTTATTCCCATAGCCTCTACTGTCCTGGTCTCCCTTACATCTAATGCCTTATATTTCTGCTGCCCACACCTCCCATGGACCCTTCTGACGCTACGGGAGACAAATCGTGTCAGCACCCATTGATACCGTTGCCAATATTATCGGTTCATGACCCACAAATGGAGCGCAGCACAACAAGCCGTTATGAAGGGGTTGTCTCTCAAGTCTTTATTCAGGGCTCTAATTCGACCCCTCGGTTGATTCGGTTACATCCTACACTAAAAGGAACCTCATCTCAGTGACCACGCACGGATGCAATAGCCTTGACATGCTCTCAACAAACCCAGTACCGAGTGTGCCGTGACAAGCTTGAGGCCAGCCACAACCGTGCAGTGCAACACACACACACACAATAGGGTCGAGGAAACGTGACAATGAGTATGAAATACACCCTATATTATACACTTGGAGAAACTGTCTCTCAAACATCCGTAGGACACCGTCCCTGCTCCTCCCCTGTCTCACGCTCCTAACATTTTATTACATTCTTTAATTCACTCAGATATTCTCCGTCTAGCTGTATAGTTCTTGTTACTATCCGCACTTGTTAATCAAAATGTCGGTCTCTTCATCAAGACATTTAAAACATCTGTCATGCCCAAGAATGGTCTTAGTTGAGGGGAAACTCCAGCCTATTAACAATTGAATCAATAAAAAAAATGCACATTTTCAAGTTTAAAATTTAAGTCTTTTGAACTTTTTTTTTATTGGGAAAACAATATTTTTCGAGAATGAGCTTCTGTGGTTTTTATCCTATGGTGATTTATACAAGTAGTAGAAATTTAACTTAGCTGGTGTGTTTTTCAGACAAGCCTGAAGGAAGCAGAGCAGCTCCATAAGAAACTCGAGGTGCGCGTGAAGCGCTCCAAGCAGCCAACCAAGGTGGAGAACGTTACCCCCTTCCTCTCCTCCGAATCATCTAGTAAGAAACGATTCAGCAATGTTGATTCAGGGGGAGGAGATTTGGTGAGCATTAGTTAACTTCTAGAGCTAAACCCTCATTCTTTTGAAAGTTCATTCGACCACCAACATTAAAACTACACTAAAGTTTGACATTCTAGAAATATGTCTTATTTGGCTTATTACTTATAAAGTTAAGCTAAAAAAATTATCAAAAGCTTCCAATAATTAGTACTGTACTGTATGTGACCTGGTGGTCTAGGGGTAAGGTGTCGGACTTCTGTGCTGGCGGCCGGGGTTCACACAGATTTATCTGATTACCAAACCCTTCCTTCACCTCTGACAAGACGTGTATTAATCACATCTTGTGAATGTGTGGAAAGCCAGGCCTCCACCGTGGTTCGGATTTCACGTTAAACTATATGTCCTCCATTTCATCTCACAATCACCCTAACATTACACATTAGCGTAAGTATAACCTGAATGGGTAGTAAGATGCGGTGCTAATAGTAATAATAGTACTGTACTATACTTACTTTAATTATTACTGTATAATTTATCTTTACACTATTAACTAAATGGACTAAAGAGGTATCTAAAAGAGAAGAAAGTCATATACAAGCCACGAAAATGAAATTCCTTTGCATCACGCTGTAAAATATTAAGAGGGATGAAGTAAGAAATGTTGTTAAATGAACTCAGACTAGCATTAAAGAACCCTTATGTGAGAAACTCTCCAAATCAAGGATGAAATGGTTCGTGCGTGTAAAAAGGAGGGAGATTGGAAGAGTGGTGAGGAAGTGACTGGAGGAAGTGTCCAGAAAGTAAAGATACATCAAGTTATTGCTGCTAGAAGGAGTTTAAATGCTTGTTGTGAGTAGACTGGATAGCTCTTCACATATTGTACAGTTATAGACATACGAGTCATGTCACTGCCGCTAGGAGTTGTGAGTAGAGTAGTGTTGACCTTGATCCTTTTGGATTTCCTTTTGCTTTGGTTTAACAGTACGAGAATAGTTTTTTTTTCGAGTGACACGTTATTAAAATGGCAGCACCAATCCAAGATCCTGCCAAATGTGAATTTCTATGGTGGCTACAAACAGGGAAAACCTGGAAAAGTCAGTGAATTTTTGGATGACAGGGAAAACGGAAATGTCAGGGAATTTAACTAAAAATAAGGAAAAAGTTCGGGGAATTAAAAAAATATTTAAAATATCCTATTAATTTTTCAACCAGACACTAAAACAAATGTTAATAATACCTAAATAAAAGACTTTAAAAAATTTAAAATAATCGATAAAACTGTTTGTTTAGTAGATACAGACTTTTTTTTAATATGTGATCAATAATAAATAAAATAAGTCATCATCCACCATTAAAACAGGAAAAAAGTATTTAGGGAAAATAGAAAAATTTGTCTGGAAAAGTCAGGGAATTTTGTAAAATATGTTTTGTAGCCACCCTGATTTCGTTCCGTGATAAGTTTTCTAAATGTTGAAGCCCACTGAAAATTCACAAATAAATTTCTGTTGTTTATGGTGACATGAATCAACAAACTGTGACGAAGTAGTACCGAGATTTCTCGAGAGGAGCAACTAATGTTCACTACAAACAAAGGAGTAGTAGGCCATCTTTAATCTCTGAAGACCTTCTTCAAAAAATTGTAAGAGAAATTCACGCAGGTCGGCGTTTGAGGATAAGAGTGTTGCATGACATTATTCCTGATGTGCCTCAGACTACGTATGATTCATGAAGCCATGACAGAAAAATTAGGTTACAAAAATATTGTGCGCGTGCGGGATGTCCAAAAGTTAACGGACGACCGCAAGAAAAAACCGGATGGGTTCTGTGCTCACGTTTCTCACGTGTTACGCAGAGGAAGAAGATATTTTGGACTCTGTTGTGACTGAGGATGAAACTTGAGTGTATCACCACACTCCTGAATCGAAGCTGTAGTCATTGCAATGGCACCACATGCATTCTCCCAAAACCAAATAGTTCAAAACATCGACTCTGGCAAAATAAATCATGTCTATAGTTTTCTGGGACAGAAGAGGCTTCTCCTGGCACAACAATTAGTGGCAATGCATATTGTGTGACCTTGAGACGGGCCATTCAAAACCAAGTGAGGGGAATGTTGACTGATGGCTATGCTGCTGCCTGCCTGCGTCCATCATAGACTCTGCCTTAAACTATGAGTGAAGAATGACCATGGGCACGGGACGAATCCTGGATAGCTCAGTGGTAAGAGCATTGGTGTACTAAGCCGAAGGTCCCGGGTTCGATTCCCGTGTCCAGGTGTCATTTTTCAATTTTCAGAATATAATAAACAATATGTTTGGCTATTATTTTAGTTAAGATACTAAAGTAAAACGATCGCTGTGACCAGATACAATAAATATTAAGGGTCTGTGAGTACTCAGATTTCGAGCTTCGAGCAAGCTCATCATTTTCGAGCTTACTTTAGATGTACTTACATACAAATCACTTTTTAAAATGCAATGGAAAGTATAGGCTATTTAATTTAGAAAATCTCAGCATTTCCCCTAGTAATTAATTCGATAACTTAACAAATTGTTAAAATAATTTTAAAAAATCACATTAAAAATGTAATATTTTTCTAAAACTACTTTCGACCTATAAACTCATTAAATATTTTCGCCCATTTTGAATTATCCTCAATTGAAGTTGCATTGCCATGACAAGGCAATGAAAATAGAAAAATAAATAGATCACTAAATACTTGAATAATAATTATTTTTACTACTTCTACAAGGTCCCTTTCTAAAATTATAATTTCAGCTAAAATAGATTCAATATTGAGAATACATATTGATTGTTTTCGAACTCGAGTTATTTAAAACTTGTATACTAATATGTTAAACTACAAAACTAGCATTAGTAACTATTTAGCTATTATGTTGGTTAACCTGTCTAATATCAGCATTGATCAACATTGCAATAAATATTTTACCAAATTTCCCACATTTAAATAAAAATAAGTGGTTATTGTTTCATGCTTTTTATGAAAAATGTATTATTTTAACCACCTTACTTTTCATTCTAAAGTATGAACATCAACTTTTATAAGCATTAAAAATTAAATTGAAATAAATTTTGTAATTAGGTAATTTCGAGTGAGAGCCCGTACAATGTGCATGTGCAACTGCGCATAGAGGAATGAAATTGGAACAGGATAAGTGAACATGCGGGTGATTATTACACTAAGGACTAATAAACAAAATATGAAACAAGTAACATTTCTAACTGCTTGTGATTCTTACGTTTTCTTAAGATAGTTATACTTAAAGAACCTTATTTTGAGGAAATATTTGCTCATTATAATTTCAAGTTAATTAACTTTTTTGTAACTGTCATTGTAATTTAAATGTCTTTAAAGACATGAGGGTTAAAAACTAAAGATAGTTATACTTAAAGAACCTTATTTTGAGGAAATATTTGCTCATTATAATTTCAAGTTTATTAACTTTTTTGTAACTGTCATTGTAATTTAAATGTCTTTAAAGACATGAGGGTTAAAAACATTTAATTTTTTTCCTATTATACTTTTATTTGAATGTTGTTCTTATGTTTAAATCATGTTTGGTTAGTTCTGTTTTTTAAACTTTATTTTCAAAAGTATTTACTATTTATAAAAATGAGTTTCATTTTAATCTTAAGAACATGTTCTTGCAAGGGAGTGGGGTTTTTGAGAAATGTTTCATTGTTAAATCATCCATGGCAGACTGTTTTGTATTTGGTAGAATACAAACAACTCCATCACCGAGGAGTTTATACTCGGTAGGGAAACAGGCATTTTATACTGGATTTGTTATTCTAAAATAAAATACGATTGAAGAGTAAGTTGATGTCATATAGTTAGGACGAAATAAACAAAATATATACTAAATAAAATAAGCTTTATAAAGAAAAAGAAAATTACATAACAAATATAAAGATTCCTTCTTAAAATACATTATAAATGATAAGTACAACCAAGTCAGACCCTCTTCCCTCGTAAATTGTCCACTGTGCTTTCAAATAAAGCAGGAGGTAACGCAATACTCGAGGGTAGCAAGACCTCTCATGTGCGTAGTTGTCCTCACTTAATTCAGAGTTCTTGTCAGCTTGAAGTAGATAGAGCACTGCTTCTGCTCAAGGACACTTGACTGCGCCAGTCATAACGTCAAACATAAGTTGTAAAATGACGAGGCTAGCGGAAACATGGTCAAACATTGATGTGCGGATCCCTGCGACACCAGCTGAATTTCATTGCCAACTTGTTTAGGTGGCAGTCCAGGGGTCCGGGTTTCAATCCTCGGTCCCGGCACAGATTTATCTGATTGCCAAACTCTTCCTTCACCTCTGACAAGACATCTTGTGAATGTGAGGAATGCCAGGCCTCCACCGCGGTTCAGATCCCACGTTAAGCTGTAGGTCCTCCATTTCATCTCACAATCACCTACCATTACACACTAGTGTGTGTATAACCCAAACAGGTAGTAAGGCTAATAATAATTGTTGAGGTGAATGATGCTGACTTCATGTCACAGAAATAGGTTTGGGTTTGGTGCACTGCCTTTAATACCGGCAGGACAAACGTTCCAGAGGAGCACGTGTCCACAGAGTACAGTGTTTTGGGACCATAAAGGTATGCTTTCTGTTTATTTGCTCACCCAGAGAGATACAGTGACTGCTGATCACTATTGTGACACATTGAGTCGGTTGCGGGGGACATATAATAATAATTGTATTGCTCCTCAATAACACCACTGTTAACCGCACACGTGAGTTGTTACGGCACGACGATGAGAGACTGGATCATCCTTCCAACAGCCCTGACCTGGCCCCTAGTGATTTTCATTTCCTCGGACCACTGAAGAAGCACCTGGCTGGAAAGCAGCCAATGATAAAGTTCAGCAAACTGTTGTGTCCTGACTTCAGGCGCTTGACACGGATTTCTTCTATGCCAAGACAGATGCCTTGGTGTATGGATGGAATGAATGCTCGGACAAATATGGGGGAAATGTGGAAAAATAATCTATATACCAAAACCGTGATATTGATTATAATTGTATGTATTATTTGAATAAATTCATGCACATGAGAGGGTTACCATACTTATTGAAACACCCTCATACATCCATAAGAAACTTTAACTCCCACTTGAATAATGGCAGTCAAGGCGCATCACCCTGCTCAAGCTCCCCACCTCCTTCTACAGAAAGTTTATCGACAATTGCCATTCCCGCTAAATTTCCCTAGTAAATATGTGATTGTTTTTATTCCCTACAATGACTCTTAAACTAAAAATAACAAAACAAATGGGCCCGTAGCTTCCAGGCTAAAAGAAAAACAACAATAATTAAAACAAAAAGTTTGTTTAACCTTAACTAGAATTCAAACCTAGGCCTATCCAAAAGTCCTTTGCTATTAGATTGATTGTTCGGTTTATAGGCTAATGTACTAATAGTTTTAAGGAAAAGGAAGGTTATAGTTTTAGGAAGTGTACCCGCATTTGCATGTAAAGAGAGTTGAAAACCCCCCTCAATATATCCGACCCCTGTCACCAGCAGCCTAGTCTGCTGCAAGAGTAGTGCCTTGGAGCCACCAAGGCGGGGAATGTTCGAGAGCTAACTTGATGACAGTTGTTTTTTGCTGGAAACACCCGGCAATTCAAATATTGAAACATCTATTTTTGTTTATTTAAGGTTTATGTAAGGTAAATTTACACTCTCATTTGAATTAAGTATTAAAATAGAAATTAAGTTTCTCAATGTTTAATAAGTGTGAATTATTATAAGGTTTTTATGAACATTTGCAAACTTTAAAAATAATGGCCTATTTATAATGATTCCTGCTTGTGTTATTTTTCAGGTATAATGTAGTTACTTGGTGTTTGTGAATGTAAGAGAAGTGAGAAGTAACGACAGACGTGCTACTACGGTGTGAACTAGAACACTACTTGTGTGAATTAGGAAGAAGATGTCATTGTTAGCAAGATTGGACTGTGAAGTTGTTCACTGGTTTTTTTATTTGGTTAAAACTTGTTGGCTAAATGTGAAAATGTAGCCTTATGAAAAAACAATTAGCTAATAGTGAATTGAAACCATCTATTGGGAATAACTAGAATTATTATATTTACTGTGCTATCGATGTTTGGAGAAAATGAACACACAGTTTGTTGTTATCTTTGACTGTTCAAGACTAATAATTAGTTTTCCCTAAAATTATTTTTTCGACACTATTTTTTTTTTCCAAAGGATGATAGTCTTTTGTTTGTTCATTTTTACAACAAATTAAAGAAGAAAAAGTAATTGCTTATAAGTAGGGATGTCAAACTCGATTCTTAGCTCTCAATGAAAATACTGGCAGGTAAACAAACCGACAAAAATTAGTAAGTAATAGTAGTAATCACTCATCTCAATGTTAGTTTATTTGGTGTTATTTCTCAACGACCCTTTATGGCAAATTCAAAAGACTTGTATTTTCCACAATTGTTTATTATACCTTTTTAAAATTACTTATAAATTATTGATTCAGTTAGGCTTTATTTGTATGTAAACATACATGCTTATCCTAGTATTTATAAATTATTCTATTAACTGTGAATAAAATGCTTTAATTCTTTGTAAAATGGATCTTATTTGTTTGTTAAAATGAATTGTTTTTATTACTATATACATAGATTTTTTGTGGTGCTAAGAAGTTGAATAAAAATGTTTTTATATGAGGTTGGTCTCTTGAAAAGATAATGAAATAGGAGCTGTTAAAGAATCGAAATCAAAGATCGAAAAATTGAGGCTAAATTTGAAAATCGGAATCGAGAAAAACAGGTTTTGTGACATCTCTACTTAGAAGTGGCATAATCTTTACTATTTTTTTTATTTTGTATTTTGAATCTACGTTGTTAAATGTGTTGTGCTCAGGTAATTTGCAGACAATTAGAAAACACTCTTATTTTAAATAAAAAATTAATGCAAAGAATATTGACTACAAAATATGTATTACTAGATTGTCTTGTGTCAAGACAAAGAAAATATACCTCTTTCCTCAACTTTGTGGACAAAGCTTATCACAATTCAGTACTAGCAATCACTATTGACCCTGAGTGTGTGTGTGTGTGTGTGTATAAATTACATTTCACACATATGCAGGCTTAAGAAGAATTGAAAGTGTAAACCCCCAACTAAATTGTTAATGAGAAATGTATCAGGTAGAAAGATAAGATGTTGAATTGTTTTTAATTCTGACAATACATATTCATATTTGCTTTTTGTTTATCATCATATTCAACTCAAATATCATTTGAAATGGACAATAACATTGATTTCAATAATTGAAAACAATATTTGATTTTACAACCATTAACTTTTTTTAACCCAATTTTACGTTTTATATTCACTTTTTTTTCTCCAAGCCATGTATTTTCCACTGCCGGCTTGCTAGCCCTGTCCTAGCTTCATGTACCTTATAATCCAACTCAAGACCAGGACAGGAACAACACCCGGTCCCCGGCCATCGATTGTTTAACTTTCATCAATGATACATTTTCGGTCATGTCGAGAATCGAACCCGGGGTCCTTAGCTCAGTGGGCAGACACATTACCGACTGAGTTAAGGTGTTGGCCTCTCAACCTATTTACTGTATAATATTATAATTTAAACATATAAAATGTCCAAACAAGGTTGTGATGTAGGAGTCAGATAAACACCTTTTTTTAATCTATCCCTTGTAAGTAGTTGTTGGAGACGGCAAGAGGAGCGACTCCGACCCAAACCCCTCTTCTACCACTCCTTATCTCTTCCTTTATTTTACAAAGAGGCAATGTCTGCCTCTTGTACCGCCCAATCCCCCCACCTAGGTTTCATTCTATCGAAACTCATCAGGGGGGAGTGTGAAACGTGCAACGCAACTTCCTACAAAAGGGCACAAGTAAATAAACAACTCACTCTCAACACAAAATAAGTTAAGCCTATCTCACAACTGTGCTGGGCATAAGAGAGGTAGAATTTAATAGAAATGTTCCAGTATTTGCTTTGAGAAAGAGTGGAACAGATTTACCCATATTTGTTTCAAACCATGTCCATATTAACATTTTATGGGTTTATTAATTGTGGTCGTTAAATATTAATAACCAATATAAAAGTTATAATTCTTCAGGGTGCAACACACTTTTTTAACTCATTTCAAAAACATGCCAATTAACTAGAATATTAAAATTTGGCTGACATGCTTCACCAATAACTAAAATGTTTTGTAAATTTGAAAAATGACACCCGTGCACAGGAAATGAACCCGAGACCCTTGGCCTAGTGCACAAATGCTCTACTACCACTGTGATGGACTTGTGCAACTCTTCAGGTACTATGAGCTATTGTTGATACGTCGCCGTAGTACATTGACAATGAACATGAAAGCGAATAATATGGGTAAAACTGATGCTTGTATTAATCATTCATGAATAACCAAGTGAAGGTTTCATTTTTCAAATTTACGAATATACTTGATGCAGGTATATCAGTAACCTTTAAATAATATCAATCTCCCAAACTTATTCATGTACTAGTAATTGTACAAGTGTTAGTTTTCTCCAACTAAAACTTTGGTAAATAATACAGCAAAATTATTTTTCCTTTAACAAGGTAATGCTTTATAGGTTTTAATGGTGTCTCCTATCCGGGGAAATCTGGGAAAATGGGAATTACAACAAAAATCTGGGGAAATGTTATTTTACTCAAAATATGAAATATGAAAATCATTTAATCAGTAAATAATAATATTTTCAAACTGTAGTTTATTTGTTTGTAGCTGTGTAATATATTTTATAATTCCTAGTAAACAATGTTAATACCGATTTTTAAAATATTTTATTCAAATTTTAATTCTTATTATTCATAAAAATGAGGGGCATTAGAAAGTTATGTGAAATACTTTTTAATTGGGAGTTTCAGGTCACAATCGGGGAAAAAGTCAGGAATTTCATTACTCAAGTTGATTAGACATCCTGGTATACGTAGACAGTGACCTAAGTGTAGAGTTATAGTGAAACTGTTGCAAGGAACCCTCGCATTTGTATATGCATTAAAACTATCTTTGGGAATCACATGTGAATATATCTGGAAAGGACCGATAAAATTGCACAAAAATAGCAGTAATTATTTGAAACAAATGTTAGTTGCTTTTGAAATAAATAGTTGTACATATAAGCCACAATATTAATTGTATAGTTTTCAATACACAGTTCATAATTAATTGTTCCATTTGTATTCAATATTCTTTATACTATGTATCATGAGCATAGTTTCAATTATTTAATGTAACTTGTTATCCATTCCAATGGGCCTACGCACAAAAGTGTCAGTCTAGCCTGAGCCTTTAGTTTTGAAATGTGCAAGTAGCAAGTCGCTAGCGGACTACTCGTCATCTCACAAATACCTAGTTTTGAAATCTGATGTCTCACTAGCGACTTGCAAGAAGGTTCAGCAAAATATCACAAGACACGGGACTTATCAAGTAGACCAACATAAAACAAGATGGACATGCCTCTCTCTTCCGTTGCAGATTTCTTAGGGTAATTTTTTTCAGAAGTGCCATTGTGTAAATAATATAAACAAAATAAAAATATATCATTTATTTAGATCAGTAGTTCCTGGCCTTTTTCATCTGATGCCCCCTTGGGTAGATTGTCAAATTCTTATATCCCCCACCCCTATTTTTCCAAAGATGACTAAAAAAATCTTATAAAGTTTTGTCTTCTATTAATTTACTTTTGTTTAGTTTTTATAAGATCCAGAGTTGAAAATTCAGATTCGCCAATATAAAATGTAGTAGAAAATTGTACAATTGTAAACAATGCTCGCACAGCTATTTTATAAATACAGTAGAACCTTTTTAATTCGAAGTCCAAGGTATATCTAAAATTCCAAAATTTGAATTAACCAATGGGTATCTAAACCTTTTGTACACAATAAATAAAATACCTCAAAATGAAAATTAATTCACCTTACAAAAAATGCAGACTTTATAAGTTTTTTCACTTAAGTATTCAGCTGTATTCCATATTATTTTGCGAATCGATATCACACTTCTTTTTCACCCCCTTTTCAACTTCTCTAACCACTTCAACCTTCTTAACTAAGGTTAAACTTGTGTAAGTTCCCTGCTTAGACATCGTAAAACACCGCAATTTCCACTCGTCAGATGGCAATAAGCGACTGTCACTGAGAGACAAAGGTGATAGGACAAGGAGCATAAACCTTACCCCTTCCATGCTGGGCGTCACGTGATGGCATTGTCACACAGAAGTGATCAAAAACATCCCCTACTCTAGGAAAACCGCCTGCAGCTGGTGCAAAATTCCCCACTTTCTCTTTTACTGTGAGCCAATAACTGTAGTTGACATTCCTGGGATTGTTGGGTTTAGTTGATATTGAAGTTAGGTTTGAAGTGAGAAGAAACTCGAAAAAATTAACAATATACTATATAAACTTTGAATTATTCAGATATTTCCTTCTAAAATTTGAATTGATTTAAATAAGAATTTTGTGGGGAATAATGGTGGGTTTGAATTATCCAATTATTCTATTTAGACAGATCCTACCATACCTCTTTTCGCTTTATGAGGTAATTATAATATATTTTGAAGAAATCACAAGAAAGGTGGATTAAAAACAAAGGGAACAAACACATGGCTTACGTTGAATAGAAAGAACACAGTTCGCACCTTAGATTAATGCAACTGGACTAAAAGGTAATGGTCGCCCAATTCCCCCGACCTAGGTTTCATTCTGTTAAAACCATAAAGAAATAATTAGCTTGCGGTAGCCCTACCAGTATAGAAATCAAGATTAACAAACCAGGAATTTAAGAAGTTTAGCAATATTAAGTTTTCATCTCATATGCTGAAGTTCTGTCACTAAAAGGGGCTGGTTTTGTTTTTTAAGTGATAAATCATTATTTATAAATGGTTCATAAATAGTTCTAATAGAGTAAACATTTATATATATTAACAGAGAAATATTCCAAAATGTAATACAAACTGCAAAGGTGTTACTAGAGAAGAAGACCAGAAAATATAAAGGAAGTACCATAGGTAAGCACTTCACTCTTTCCTGAGTGCAGAAGTACAAATATTTTACCAACATTTAGAGGAGGGCTGACATGCACTCTCACAAAAAAAAGACCATATAAATTTACTTCAATACATTCATAAAATAACATTTAAAAAATATATAAAGTATGAGTTCAAAAATGTAATTTTGACTGAAAGATTCCAAATATTAATAGGTATAATTTTATGAATTTTAGGTCAGAACATAATTTAGTAGAATTAAATATTTAAACATATATAAATTATTACTACATTTAATGTACAACCTAACAAATTAGATCCTTCTCGAATGAATTTCTCACTCAGAATGGTTTTACATTGGTACTCTCAGGCTGCTAAACACAATATTTAACCTATTTAATCTTATCGACATATAATTTTTACTTAGGCTAACATTTTACATTATTACATATTATAATATATTTTGATATAGATAACCCTTTGCTACACGTGTGGACACCTACAACGTTAATATACGCATGCAGACTATTAATCCGCTACTGTTTTACGGCTGATTTCGGTTTGCATTCATTAGTACTTTTGAAACATTCAAGAACATTTATTTTAGTTTAAAATGACTATACATATATTTAATGACCTTTTCCATGTTATTTTTTAAATATCACATTGTTTTAGTAACTTGAAACCATAATACAATTTTTTCAATAAACTTATATAAGTTTTCTTATGAACTAACATGAGATTACAAAACATTTTCATACATAGAATACAAAATAAAAATTAAATCAATGACGAAAAAAGAGTTGTAATCAAACAAAAACTGCAAAGTAAACGCACCATATACTGTACCTGATCCATTATTTTCATTTTTCTACACATGCAGAGCGCACATAAGAAACAAAGTGTCCTAAACAGACATACTTGTTGCAACCTGTGCATGTGAACCGAGCTGGCCTACTTTTCTTCCTCGGGTTCTCATTTCTTCTGGTTGAACTTATGAGCTCTCCAAGATCTCCATGAGATGCAGCTTTACTGTAGTAGGTAAATTCTGCTGCTTGGCTCTCAAACGCAAACGATCATTCAGAAGTTCCTTTGCAAGGATTTCCAAAAAGTCCTTCCTTGCCAAGTTGGATGTAGTATTACCCAAGGTTGTAAATTATGTAGGAATTTATTCCAGCAATATTCATAAATGAAAATCATAGTACTAAAGTCTATCTTGGGGTTAGTCTGGCTACAAAATAAGCACACTTCATTTCATCCGCCTTATCACTAACCGATTTAGTTTTATTCTAAAATGTGATAACTTTGGTTTTATGGACTTCAGCACCTTCTAGATCTTCAATTTCGTCTTCCTCAATAAGGAATGTTGATAATGTTGAATGTTGATAATGCTAGCACAACTTTTCTTAGGCTTATAAGACATGAGGATGGTATTTTTTTGTGAAGATACTGGAATCTATTGGACGATCTTTCACTTGTATCATAAACGGTGGGATTTCTTGTTTGTTCTAATAGTCCCTACCGTTGTTCTCCAGTAAGTTCTGGGCTGATGGAACTGACAAACCAATTATCGCATGTAATATTTTGATGACTTTTTGATATTGGCTGCACAAGTCGCTTGACAATACTTAGAGGATTGTTTTCACACTTATAGGGCCTTCAAGCTGTTTTCCACAGCAAACTTCTATATTGTTTGTATAGAACATTTTAGCATCTTTGAGGGCAAATATCTTTATGCCGTATTTGGCTGGGCTGTACTGGCGAAACCCACACCGCCCTCTAAATGTATCAAGCATTTCATCGATGGTTAACTTTTCAGACAAACTGTAAAGCTTCTTACAGTTTTCATTAAATTTACCAGCACGATATCTAACAGCAGCTAATTTGTCTGTTAGTGTTCGCTGGTTTCTATATGTAATATCGTCAAATTTTAAGTATTTTAGTAAAAACCTTAAACGGTTTATTCCCATAGTGAGCCTAAAATATTCTATGCCAGTTCCATCATTTCTCCGGAGACCCTCAACTCTGGTATGCGAAACATTCAAAACACCCCCAAAAATAAGAAGCCCTAAACATGCCTTCAATTCAGTGATAGTAGCTTCAGCTACATCTCAAGGTCTTCAATACTTATCTTGAGTAGACGCTACGTAAATATTGGTGCGCCTGACCAATTCATTAACATCTCATCAGAGAAGAAAAAGCTGTAAAGCCTGTATTGGGCTATTAGCATTCGAGGCAGCGGAGAAAATCACATTCACGTTGTCTTACTCTATAATCTTGATTTGGTGCAGAACACCGCTGGGGTCCAGCTCATTGCGATAACCCTCGTCAGCCGATTGCTCGCTATCTGAGTAATGGTCACTCTCATTGACTATATCTTCATCGCTGTCATCAGAAGCACCGAATTAGTCTTCAAGTATATCTTGGTCATTAGGTTCACACATTTTCCTAAATGAAAGCACTAACAAAACCAAACACACATAAAAACACGGTCACGCTCACTCACAGACACACACACACATATATATATATATATATATATACACACTGCATACAAAACTCATTTGTAATAAGTGTATATAGAACCAATTCAAGGCTCTTACCATGTTTGAGATAATATAGTTTCAAAAACTGCCTAAAATGCGAAAATTTAATTAAAATCCGTCGACAATTGAGAAAATAATTTACTCATAATTAGTGTCAAAAGTAGTAAATAATGCTAAAGAAGTAATAACATTTTCTTGAGGTGTAAATCCACGCGTGCAGAATCACAGCTCCAGTAATAAAATGTCAAATGCACGCGTGCGGAGTATCAGTCAACAGGACAAAATAAAGTATCACTGCTGCCAAAGCTAGTGACAGGCAGAATCAGATGAATAAAATCGATTCATTCAAAATCATTCAAATGAAAACAGTAGCTGACTTGACCCGAGCTGGCCGATTCATTCTCTTACCACTCCCTTGTCAAAAGTGCTGAGGAAAATCGACCTTATGATTATGAATGTTTCCAAGCTATCTCTATACAGGTCATCATTTCTATTAGGTTCATTTTCAATAAATAGTCCCCAATTATGCACAATAATCAACCTTACGCTTTCAAATGATTCCAAGGCTAATTTAATACAAAGTGTATGGGGTTGTACAGTTTACAATCGAATATCAGCCAAAAATAATTTGAATGAAAATTACAAAATTATTCAATCATTTTGTTACATTACTATGTAGATTTTTCTTTTTCATTTCCTTTAAATTTTACCTTCCTAATTAACGAAACGCAAATTTACATGAATGGTTTGAGAGATAATTTTTTTAAAGTCGACTTAAATTTGTTAAATAGATAAGTACCCTATATGCTTTTTATGTATTTAATAAAGCATAATCCAGCAAACTTATGTCATCGTTTGTCGAATAGTAGCCTAATTGTGTGTTTGATTCTAATTTTAAGTAAAGCTTTCAGGAGACACATAATTGACTCAGATATTCAAATCGAAAATATTTTATCACTTACCCGATATATAAATTGGATTATAAGCTTATATATTTATGTTTAGGAAATATTAAAGGGTCAATTGTTTCAACAAAGGGAAAGGTATGATCTTTATTTTATTATTAATCGTACGCAAAAGTATTTATATTAATTACAAGGTACTTATGTGGCTAATGCGCTAACTGTATAGTATTTTGTTGTGGCTGGTCTTTGACACCGGAACAAGGAACTAAATACAGTGATAGAAAAGTGATGATAAGCTGCAAACGCAAAGGCTAACAGGAATGTGTGTTGGGAGAGTGGACAGCCAGGTGTAGAGAACAGTAGCACAAAACATAACGAACAACTACTTTTAGTTAGATGTAGCTTAGAGCAAACATCCGATTACTACCAACTCTTTACTACTTCTCAAAATCATTCGAATGATTATTTTTAGTGATGGGCACTATCGAATCATTCGATTGAAAAGTATTCATATTCATTCACGATGCTGCTGAACGATAGTAAACCTTACTGTTTTGAATGTTTTCCTTATTACAGAGATGTGAAATATTCGTTTCTATAAGGTCCACAATTGGAAATCAATCCTCGTTTTACATTGCTGAGCAATTATTATTTTATTCGATCTTATGGTTATCGATAACACGTTAAATAGTTGAATATATCTCTTTTGCCACATGACCTACTCATTTCTGATGATACATTCTGATATAGTTTTTTATTAAATAGTTTCTTTTCAAAATTATTATAAGACTTGGTTCATTCTACTTCACAAATATTTTCAAATATTCAATTTGAACTGGAAAAAGTTGTCTTCACACACACACCTATATTTCAACATATAATAATTCTTAGAACAGCTGTAAACATTATTTTAACATTAACAAGAGATTAAATTACATTATATAACCTAAGCACAATTAAAGTGTGTAGGTACTTACTTACACTATGGAATTAGGAACTCAAAAGTTCATTGCCGCATCCACAAAAGTACACCACCTATCTCGAACTAGTTATATCTAGTCAAACTTGTTTCACCCTATCCCTATCTTGAACCAGTTATATCCAGTCCACCTCATTACACACTATTTCTCTCAGGTCCATCTTAATGCTATCCTCCCATCTGCGTCTAGGTCTTCCCAATGGTCTTCAACCATTAGGTTTTACAGTTAATATTTTGAACGCGATCCTAGTTGCTTCCATTCGCACTGTATATCCTGCCCACCGTAATCTGTGAGATTGTATTACCCTAACAATATCTGGGGATGAGTACAGGGTGTGTAGCTTATCCTTATATGACCTCCACTTTCCACTTTATTCGTCTATTTTTGGTCCGTATATTTTCCTAAGCGCCTTGTTTTCGGACATCCTAAATTTCTTCTCGTCCTGAAAGGTAAGAGATCATGTTTCACAATCATAAAGAACCGGTAGAACTAATGCTTTGTATACTCTGAGTTTTACATTTCTTGACAATAGGCAAGATGCCAACAATTTACTGACTGAGTAATAACATACATTTCCCGACTGTCGTTAAATGATTAGCTGTATATACAGATATCATCAAGATAATTAAACACAAATTCGTATTTCAGGTCCGTTTAGATATGGTCCAAGACCCTACCCAGCGCTTGCCCCCCGCAGCATATCCCTAAAGGCACACGGTTGAACTCATAGACTTGCCAGGGGGTGAAGATTCCTAGAGTGCGCATTGGAGAAAGCTGGCATTGAGGTCAATCAGGCTATAATATTTAGCTCCGCCATGATGTTGGAAGGCGGATTAGATGCTAGGCATGGGGTATGGGTCGAACAAAATCTTTTGTTGAGTTTCCTATAGTCGACTATTAAGCGATTTCCATGACCTTTCCTGGAGATAATAAACGCAAGACTTGCGTATGGCAATTTGGAGGGACGAATAACCTATTTCTGTTCTAAGTCCAGTATAAGATTTCTGAATATTTCTAATTTGGGAGGTGCACAGGAGTAAGGACCGGATCTAACAGGTATGTGGTCCTGCGCCACAATGTCGTACGGCAAAATGTCGCATGGCAAAATGTCGCACTTCCCCCATCTGTCAATGATGACGTCAGGGAATCGACTAACCTAACGATCCATCGCCTCACATTCTTCGACAATCAAGAACAAATCTCGAGGACTATGCCCGACACAAAATGGAACAAATGAACTAGGCTCAAAGCAAAACAATATGCCCAAGCGTCTTAAATCAAGCTTGACTCCAGTGTGAAACATAAAGTCGGTTCCCAGAATGACATCAAAAGGAAGGCTTGGGACAACAAAAAATGGACGCTTCCAAGAAAATCGATCTATCTTGATAATAAAAACTACCTTACTGTCAAACAAGATAGTCTGCCCATTAGCCACTACGTAAGTCTTAAGAGGGATAGAGTAATAATTGACTTTAGTTTAACCTTCCAACTTGCACACGAACTTCTGACAAACAAAGGAATTACTGGCCCCAGTATCTAATAGAGCAAAACCATTTTCCTTGCCTACCAGGATCTCAATCACAGGGGTGGGAACGCGTGGTTTGAGACGAGTGGGCACGACTGAACCACGACTACGAGCACGCCCTACAAGTTTCCCGCTCTACACTGTCTCTGTAAGTGACCTAGCCTCCTGCAACGGAAACATCTTACGCGTGAGAGGTCTCGGGGCGCACGGTTGCTAGGGCCAGAAGGGCCGAAGCTATTCCTGGGAACATTAGCGTCGTGATCACTCGGTGGTACGGCCGCTAATGACAAGTCCGTATTCTAGAGCTCGGGAGTCGAACCCATGCGTCCGCAGGCTATAGCTGGAGGCGCATGCGCGCAATCAAAAATTCCTGTTCAGAGAGGTAGGTGATTTCTATCGAAGACGCCAGAGAGAATACTTCCTGTACAGTACAGGGCTTACACGTGAACACAAAATGTTGCCGGGTAAGGAGGTATACATTCTCGAGTATAATATCCACAATCTGGTGCTCCTCAAGGCCACTATTGAGAACTTGAGCTGCCTTAATAGTAGATTAAATGAGGTCTCTCATTGATTCGAGGGGATATTGGAAGCTGTGTATAACTTCCTTACATAACCTTTCCCTAGCCCTACTAGGTAATAACGCTTCCAAAACGAGGTCGGTAAGAGATCTCCAAAATAGACGGTTCTGAATCCCACGGGAGAATAACTGGGTCAAAAATCCTGACGTTTTAGACAAACAGAGAATTAAAATCTCATTATCGTTAGCTATCTTCAGGCAATACGCTCTGTTAACCTCAATCATGAATTTAAATAGGGCAACGTGATCCTGACCGTCACAAACAGGGATGCGACTTAGAATCTACAGAAGTACCTTATTCTGACATTTAACTAATGCAGGGGACAGGCGGAAAACGATCGACGCAAAGAGGGATGGATTCTTGCTATCATTCCTGTCCATATCCAAGTCAGTCTCAGCCTCCCCAGTCCCGTTAATCTCCCCACACAGTTTAGATCTGAGCTCACCCACAGTAGCATTGAGAGGAAGGCAGACGCCCCTTGACGTCAGCTAGGCTACTAACTGGTCCCAGCTCAGATGATAGACACCAGTCTTATACGAGGTGAAAAATGTCTTGACAGCTTCAGGAGCGATCGCCATGGTCACAGACGTAATGAAAAATAAGCAAACACAAATCAATACACAGATCAATTATATTAAATACTCCAGATGGGAGGGTCCTACTTTCACTCCTAACACCCTATAGCATGCCCTCCCCCCCCCTAAACGAGAGCAGAGTGGCGCAGTTTCTCTGTTGTAACCCCCCTTTTTTTTCTATATAGTGCAGTCTTTTTTTTACCATAAATAAATAGTCAGGTTGATCACAAGAGAGTCTATTATTTTTATTCCATAAATAACAATACTCGAAGAGAGAGAGGGAGACAAGCCCCGCGTTAGGCGTAGATATCAATACAATATGGCCATAACAAACAATACTGAAATAAATGATTTGGGGCACGACCCCAAACTCTAAGATGGCTGGCTAAGGGACCCACTATATTAACATACATTTAAATGGACCTTCGTACAAATATGTCATGTATAATGATAAAAATTGAAGATAGAAACAATAACCTGCAGACTAAAAACAATCATAAAGATATAGACTAGTTGCCATCGGTGATTCTCCAATAACTAACGTAGATGGCAAAGTGCCCTAGAAAAAGGTTTATCTATACAGCCATTATAAGGCCAAAAAATAGAGCCAAGATCCATTACTAAAAGGACCTATAAAATCGAGAAACCTAACTGCTAACAAAACTAAGACACTAATAGCGTGGACTCACGGCCCCAGATATGACCAACCAAGTACAGATCTATATAAATTTAATTCCAAAATAATGAAAAGTAATACAGTCATTCAACATGATTCTACTAAAGTACCCAAAGAGTACATTTTAACAAATATCCCGCATATCAAAATGGTGGTGTTAAAAGTTTCAAATCCACCCGTGAAGAGGATAAGATGCGTTAGCCTATACAATAATTTCTTTAAGTCCAACTGTGTAACCATGATCTCTAATAAAAATTCCACAGTCTCAATTTAGAATAACGAAAGTTAAATCATAAGCCGATATCGCCAAAACAGTAATTTTGAATCCATCATAAGCCAAACAGAATTTTTATATAAACATACTAAATCTTATTTAACACTAAGTGCCTCACCTAGAGAATGCAGAGCAATGTGTGTCTTGGCTATAGAGTTATGCCATTATATACACATAATTTGAATCACGTGTTCTCACAGCGCGGGAAGCAAGGCTGGGAAAAGGGGGGAGGGGAATGCATTGTTCTGGAATACACGCAGTCTGGGTATAATTCAAATCGCGCGCCGTTCAACCAACCATTGATACCCAAACACTCTTATCAGCGCGCACGGATCTGCACATGTCGATCGTCTCTTGTTTCTCTTGGGGCGAGGCACATCTAGAGGCGGACGTCGAGCCACCGTCCCTCTGCTCAGTTGGAAACAAGTAGAGCCATGATGTGTACGTAGTGTGGAGCCTCGTTGTAGACCAGCCAAATGGGGAGAGAGTCGGTGAGCCAAAACAATCCTTTTCTTTTCATGTTGTAACAAAGTTACAAAATGATAACTAAATTTGAATAGTTCAAATACAAACTCAATTCTGCAAGCTATTTGCAATAATTTAACATATTTAATCAAAGTAAGCCCTCCAGAAAACATAACAAATTATGAATAATGTTTTGAAACATTAATACAAGAAATAACTAAAATATGTTCAAAACAGTATTTTTTAACAAATAGAAAATCCTGTGTCAGAATTTCAGATTTATTCCAATATAACACAACATCATACAATGAGTATGAGTAGCTTACCAGCTCCACAGAGAAAGATAAGAACATCACCTAATGCAGAATAGTCCATGTGATTTGTTACTTGAAATGTTTCCGTGGGGTTTCAAAGCAAAATTGAACAATTTTAAAATTCCTGGTTTTTAAAAAAATAACCTTTTCATAATTTTTACTATAAGTCCTGTATTAGATAAATATTTTTTGTTGTTTTTCTAAAAGTTTTTAACAAGTCAAAAAAATTAGTATGGGGCAGTGAGTATTAAGACAACCCCAAGCTACTCCCAAAATAAGCCTTAACACACGTTCAGAGAACGAACATTTCAAATTTTTTAACTGGAAGTTGAAATTTTAATATTAGGTGTTGACCTTTGTGGACCCAATACTGATGTATTTTTTTTATGAAATAAATAAATAAATATAAAATTGAGTGTTTTAATTCTTTAAAAATAAAATTATAAAATTTAAAACCAGGAGTTAAAAAATGCTTTACGTAAGTATAGCGCAATTTTTGTTCGGGATTGTTGATGTATAGTATTTCGTTTCACATATATTACGAGCTTTGAGTAAATTTCTCAATTTTTAAACAATAGAGTGAGAAAGTCCATGCGTAGTTCCGTAGCATTTAAAAAAAATTGTTAGAGTTCTGGTAAACTGGATTAGGTGACCTGGTGGTCTAGGGGTAAGGTGTCAGACTTCTATGCTGGCGGCCGGGGTTCAATCCTCGGTCCCGGCAAAGATTTATCTGATTACCAAACCCTTCCTTCACCTCTGACAAGACATCTTGTGAATGTGNGGTCCCGGCAAAGATTTATCTGATTACCAAACCCTTCCTTCACCTCTGACAAGACCTCTTGTGAATGTGAGGAATGCCAGGTCTCCACCGTGGTTCGGATTCCACGTTAAACTGTAGGTCCTTCATTTCATCTCACATTCACCCTACCATTTGCACATTAGCGTAAGTGCCTATAACCCGAACGGTTAGTAAGACGTGGTGCTAATAATAATAATAATAATAATAAACTGGATTACAAATAGTTAATTTCGGAACTATTTGTTGTTGTTTTTCTAGATAAATAACAAGTTTTTCTAGTAAGTGATGTTTTAATATCATGTTCTATATAAAAATATTTTAATGATTCTCCACTTAGAAAGTATACATTTTTAATAGTTGGAACCAGGACCTAATCTTCTTATTGAACAGAACCTTCTATATTTCTAGAACAGAAACATTTAAAATTTGTTTGGAGACTTGGAAAAGTAGCCCGAACCGATTAGAATATATGTGCGACTCCCTGATTTATAAGTATCATAAATATTTATTTTATAATATGTGATTCTTTTTCACGTTTTATGCTCCAGTACACACTATATTAATTTAATAATATTTTATTGATGTCTTATCAAATACAAAAAGAAAGAACACTAAAATCATAATAAGACCAAGTAGGGACTAAATTTAACTAAAATTAAAATCAAATATAACTTAAAATGACCAAGCCATAAGTTTTTTTTATCCAGCATCCAATTCAATATTGATATTTGACAGAGCAAGACTTTTTTTTTATTATTATTTGATATCTAAATTTTTTTAAGTGGAATCTTACATCCTTCTTTCACGGTGTTCTACATTCAAAAGCGCGACATTGCGACATAATTACGGGAACTTAGTGAAAATGTTTCAAAATAAATATATTTACCTCAAGAGCCCAGCAGCCTGCTTGATGCCAGCTAGGTAAATGGTAAGCATGGGATTCACGTGGCCTAATCACACTTAATCTTTTGTGGAATATACCATGGCAATTGATATTCGTACTTTTACTATACAGATCTTTCTTTAATCATACCTTCTTACTAACGCCATCAACGGCTAAACACAATACCCTTATTGGCATGGGTTAGAACCTCTCATCGTATTCTCATTAGCTTATACTTCTCAAGTCCATGTATATGCATACAAAGTTAGAGTTAAATCGACTTGATTAATTGTTCACCACTATTTTTGTACCTGTTCTCAACACTTTAATTGAAAATGATTTGTTAATGTGTTATAACTTTATACTTATCATGTACTATTTATTATTAGTTATGCACTACTCATTAATTTAAACCCAGGATTACTCAAACATATAGATCTGTTTCTTTCGTTTCTAGCAAATGACGAAAATAACCATCACGTTTTGGTTCACGTAAATGTTCCTGCAATTAATACAAGATGTTTACCCCACATAAATAAGATTTTGAACATAAATCTAATTGAAAGTGTCATTGAAATTAGTTTTCAACCAAGTTCATTGTACCTGTAATAATACTATTTTTAATATATTCTTCTCAATATTAGCTTAATTTTAAAACTATCCTCCATCCAATTATGACAAATTTCCAAAATTAATATTAAAATTACAGAAACTAAAATGAGTATCGTAACAAAGAATGCATCAAGGATGTGTGGGCATTATTTTGTCCTCGTTTCCTATTATTTGGTCAAGAATATTTATTTATAGTGCGTGAAAAAGTAATGAATTGTGGTTTGCATAATTCAGTAGTTACATTGTTACATAGAAAGCTCCTTAATATAATTGTAATATAGTTATAATTTAAATTTCATTTAAAACTAATATTATTCTTTTAATTCCATATCAAATATGGCGTTAATCCTTAGCATTGAACATATTTGACTTTAACTATATAAAACAGTTGACTTTGATTGCTTGACAGCTCAGGGAAAATTTAACATGAGTGACATATTTTTGTTAAAAACAGCAAGCAATAATCTCTGACAGCAAGCGTCTCACATTTGAGCGGGAAAGTGATTGCTTGAGTTTCTTCCATAGAAAACATTTCTTCTTGTTTTGTGTATACACTTTACCGCGCAAACCTGTAATATTAATTCTCTCTTATTTCTGTATACTACTTGTTAATTTAAGACTAATTTTTTATATTTCTTAAATTTATATTTATTTGTTGTAATATAAAATGTATATTCAGGTAAGGACAATTGATTGCAAACGTACAGAGACGTTAAACGTTTCGAAGAAAAGTACTGTGAATGCTTTGAAAGTGTTAGTGGAGAAAAGTTTTGGGATAAAACGGGAAAAGCAACGACTGTTTTTCAGCGGTAAACAGGTAAGCAACTCATACATAGGTTTTTCAAATTGCTACAGAAATAAAAGATTTCTTTGTAATACTAAGGAATTGGGAGGGAAAATTGAGTTAACATTAGTTTTTTAAACGTATAAATGAACTTATTCAAACATTCACGTGACATTTTGAGGGGAAAAAAATGGTTCCTTCTGAAAAGTTTTGAGGATCCTTGTAAGCATCCCTGAGCTATAGGCTTGATTAATCTCCATTTTCCATAAAAGAAACGCATCAGTCTATTCAAAAGGCAACGAGTCTTGCTACATCCTTGGTATCGCAGTGTTGCTACCTACACATTATCTTAGAAACTATATCAAACACCATCTATAAGATTTAATGAAAATAAACTGCCTATGGCGATTAATTTCAACACTATTTTGCTGTTAACGTCGACTTTTCCCATGGTTTTATGAAAATTGAAGCATATCAATAAACATTGTGCTACTTTTGATAATAATAATAATAAATGGTGGGCATCAATTTATTAATCAACCTTTTAACCAACCAACTTCTTAATATTATAAAACTAGGTTTTAAAGCATCCCGTATAATTTAAAATGGCAGGCATCATAAAGTTCTGAGCTCTAGCAGACAAAAATAGATTAATAAAAGAGTTGCCACTGAAACACCTCCCCAAGGTCATGTTGATGACATATTGCTTCTGTCCTCTGACTCAAAGACGTGTGAAGGGCGCATCGGTATCTTTGGTGACAATTTGTAGGGATCTACACTTGGTCATGTGATTACCAATGCAAGTGGCAAGGGTTCATATCAATGCGACAGCATGTAGGTAGAGAATTCAGTTACAGCCATAGTTGATACCGTGAGATATTTTTCATCTTTTATAATTTCTTCACAAGCTCAGGAATAGGCCTACCATGCAGTACTTATAAAATTGTTCACATGACATGTTATTAAAATGGCAGAACTATTAAAACTCCCTGTATCAATTTTTCAGACCTCTGTCTTTTGCTCACTGACCACTACGAAAAAAACCAATATTTTTGTTTAAAATTAGTCCATTTGTATTTGCAATTTAGCACTGTCCCTATAACAATCAGCTCATCTTACAGACGCTAACACCATTTTTAAATTAACCAAATAAGATCATAGTTTAATCGTAAATATTATATACTCACTGATATGGTATTTTTATTTCTTGCTGGTCAAAAACCTGGACAATTTCGTATTTGTAATAAAAAGTCCACCTGGACAAATATTGCATGTCTCAAAAAGAGGACATGTTTGGGTAACAGAGGATGTGTGGTGGCCCTGCTTGTACATAATTTATTGACTTTATGCAGTGGACTTTGCTGTAATTTATTTTGTGTATAGACATCTACTCATTGCGTTCAGCATAAGTTCTTAACTAAATTCAGGTGCTCATAATAGTACAATATAGGTTCATTTTATTAACTGAGGAACTACAGTAGCCCCATGGCTTCTTTGGTGCTGACTGACAGCTCACAGCTGGCTTCTGACAGTCAACATTTAGGTACATACCTACATTTTGACCGTCACAAGTGAGAGCTGCTGAACACATGTTTCTGCAGATCATATGGTTCGGCGTAGGGATCCATAATTTAGTCTGGTAACTTTTCAAAGCTTTTAGTTGTCAGCTGTGAGCTGTCGGTCAGCACCAAAGAAGCCATGGGGCTACTGTAGTTAATTTTACTTAGATCCAATAAGATAGTGCCTTTAAAATGAATACCTGCCTCGGTGGCGTAGTTGGCTAACGCGCTTGTCGTGTTAAGCTCGACTGCTGAGGACGGGGAGATCGAGGTTCGAATCTCGGTCGGGTGAACTGGGGG
>CABFOW010003621.1:57807-71130 GCA_902141385.1 Timema californicum
AAAAAAAAAATACACGGAAACTTTATCTCATAACCCAAAAAAAGAAATAAACAAAAGTAAAAGACTACATGTTAATTTAGAAAAGATTTTAGAATACAATTTTAAAAAAAGAAGAGAAAAAAAAAATTACGTCTCACGCTAATAGGATCCAAATAGAGAATGAACGAGACAAAAGGAAATCTCTCTGAACGGGGAATCCTGAGATTAGTTTAGCCAATCAGAGATAAGTTCGTTTTCACGATAACAAAAGGACCAATAATATAATTTTTGAAGACTAAGCATTTTTAAAATAAAAGATATAAAAGAAAAATTAAGGTAAAATTACATATCTAAAAAAGGTACAAAGAGATTTAATTACTTAACACATATTGAAATAATAGTTTATAAAAGATTATTAAAACTTTCTTTCTAAATCTTCATTTATGTCGCCATGTTGTGGAACTACTCCTAATTTAAAGTTTGTCCGCTATACTTCGCCACTCACCGTTACCAGTAATGTCAAGGTCGATAGATCTTAGGTCCGTTCATAATTAACAGTACACATGTCCCGATGAGGTGATAGTGATAGTGCGTATGAGGGTGTGGAACCAGTGGAAACACAACCTAACTTAAATCTAACTAACCAAACCCTGGTGACCATTGGGGTGATTCCCCTTTCGGGAAAAATACCCAAGGTACCATCCAGGAATCGAATCCGAGACCCCTAGGCTCGTAACCAGGTGCACAGACCACTACACCACGGACCTGGTTAATGTTTTTTGATGATACTATTGGATGCAAAGTGGTAATGAAAGACGTAGAAAGTTTTAAGGTGACTAATATTGAACTATTGTACCCTTGTTTTTAATAAACACCCACATTGTATTTGTTTCCAGTTGGAGGGCTCCTATCAGCTGTGTGACTTTAACATCAACTTGAACGATGTTGTTCAAGTCATGGAAAAACAAGTGGTGGATCCCAGTTCCTCCGTCACTTTGGATACGGACTCTGCAGAGGGGACAAACAAGTCCGAGGACAAGGTAAACCCATGTGTAGTTCTTACCACTAGCAACGTTTTGTTCTAGCCATGACTTATAGTGTCTCCAGGACTTTCATTTGGGATGGTCAAATAGTGTATAGAACCAGCCTTTCTCCAGCAGACTCGGAGGATGTGCATGTAACTGTCCTAAATATCTCTGATGAGTACTAGTAGCAATAGTTCCTCAGTGCTTGAGTCAATTTTAAATAATAATACATTGATATTCAGCATTGGCAATTATGTGTCAACACTGGTAATGGGGACTGGTGTGCCATCAGTGTTCACCACCAACACTGGTAATGGGGACTGGTGTGCCATCAGTGTTCACCACCAACACTGGTAATGGTGACTGGTGTGCTATCAGTGTTCACCACCAACAGTGGTAATGGGGACTGGTGTGCTATCAGTGTTCACCACCAACACTGGTAATGGTGACTGGTGTGCTATCAGTGTTCACCACCAACACTGGTAATGGGGACTGGTGTGCCATCAATGTTCACCACCAACAGTGGTAATGGGGACTGGTGTGCTATCAGTGTTCACCACCAACAGTGGTAATGGTGACTGGTGTGCTATCAGTGTTCACCACCATAGGAGAAACCAGGACCTCTGACCAGGACAAGGGATTGGGTTTGGTTTTATTATTGCTGGTAGTGCCGAATTCTGGGGTGCAAACATGTTGCTTGATATATATCTCTTCCCAAAACTTTAAATATAAAAATAAAAATACTACAGCATTTTTTAAGTTTTTAATAAACTTAAGACTAAGTTTAACACATTGGTATCTGCAAAAAATTTAAGAGGACACATTTTGTAGTTCGTAGACGAATGTGAAATAGGCCCCTACACACCTTATAGTGGCCTAACAAATGGCCAAAATTCAGCTTTCCCCTAGTTATTGCTGACATTTTGATTTTCCCCCCCACTTTTATTTCCCGCGATAAATAACCCTTATAACTCACTTTTGAGGCCAGAATGAAATTGATGTATTAATGAAAAATAATAATTTAATTTGTAACTCAAGAAATTGAGTGTGGTGGATATTAGATTTTTGAAAAATGGTCCAAACCCAACTAAACAAGGTTTGTTATGGTTGAACCCATTTGTTCCAACTCTAAAGGTTAAACACACAATTAATAATAAATAAATATTTGTAGAAACTACTTACTTATGCAAATACAAATTTTATTTACACAAACTATTGTAACATTAGTAACGTAAGTTATAACTAGGAAGTATTCCATTTGTAATAATAGATTGGGTTAATTTTTATCAATGCATGTTGTATACAATAAGATTTAATTGTTGTCAATTTAGAGAGTTAATACAATCATTTAATTTAATTATTTCAGATTGAATGGATACCTGCCGAGTCTAAATACTACACTGTAAGTATTTTAAATAATTTTTATTTTAATAATTAAAATAATAGTTTTATTGAAAATGGGTTATATAGTATGAATAATAATGTGCGCCGTTAGACAAATGAGTTTCTTCAAATTAAAAAAGACAAATAGGATTACATATCTTTTTAAATAGACTTTTGATCAAACAGTCCATTGTTATTTCAGATAACGTTATTCATTTACCATGATGGTAAACTTTATGATATGCAGGAATAGAAATAAACACCTTGGTGACAGGGCACTAACCAAAGTAAGAAAGTGTATATTATAGAATAGTTTAGTAACTTCTAAAATGAGGACAAACGCTCATTCTCCTACGAAGGAGCGTTTGCCTCAAGATAGCATTCAAAGATAGGCAAAATAATAATATATGGATAAGCTACAATGCATGGAGATAATCCAGCCTAGCTAATACCAGACTAAAACCTGAAAGGTATATTCATGAATAATAGTGAAATCATAGTTTGAGTAAAAACAAGGGATGTTTAATTCTAATTTTATAGAGTTGCTATGAGGATGGATATACAAATAAGTTACCTAGAGTTAACTCCCTAGAGAGTTAGGAGAACATAAGGTTAATTTCCTTGAAGAGGAGCCAGCATTTTACAAATAGTACATAGCGAGCTCTCAGGCATCTACACGGTTAACATACTATGGTCGGTCCTGATTGAACATTCAAAAGTATTATTATACTTCCACCCATTACTAGGGCACACAATAATAAGTACAAACAATATTACTATAACTTGATACAAACGACTCCTACTGGAGTCTCAGACAAAACACTATCCCCGCGGGCCACGACTACCAACTAGTAGTGCTCCCACAGGCTGCACATCCTAAATATACCTCTCACACGACTTCTTTGGTGCTGACTGACAGCTCTGAAAAGTTACTAGACCAAATTATGTATCCCTACGCCAAACCATATGATCTGCAAAAAAGCTGTCACTTCTGACAGTCAAATTTTAGGTCTATACAACAAACCTATATGACTGTTTTATTTATTTTCTATGTATTGTTGATGGTCTAGTATTAATTATTAATTTTTTAAAGAATATAATTTAAAATAAAAAGTAGCATTAAATCCATTATTAGTTTTTATTGTAATGAATAAATAATTTTTAATAAAAAAAAATCCATTTTTTGGTTAATATTAGTATTATTAACTATAAATGTGAAAAATCTGAATGTCTATTACTACACATAGAAGAAAAAAACAGTCATAAGCCTTTTTAACAGTATTACAACATATTGGTGACCTGGGTGTCTAGGGTTAAAGTGTCAGACTTCAGTGCTGGGGTCCGGGTTCATTCCCCGATCTCGGCACAAATTTATCTGATTGCCAAACCCTTCCTTCACCTCTGACGAGATGTGTATTAATCACAACTTGGGAATTTGTGGAATGCCTGGCCTCCACCGTGGTTCGGATCCCACGTTAAACTGTAGGTCCTTCATTTCATCTCACAATCACCCTACCATTACACATTAGCATAAGTGCGTGCAACCCGAACGTGATAATAATAATAATAATACTAATAATAATAATGATAATGATGATGATGATATTATTATAACTATTCAAACAAACTGGTAGAAAAACATTGTTAATAGAAGTTGCCCAAATTACCACTCGGATGATACTGTTTATTCTGGCTGTTGTATGCGCTTGTGAAATTGAAAGTACACAACTATTTTGCTAGATTTCAGCTTAAAATGTTTGTACATTGTTACCAGCAATTCCTGAAATTCTACCTCATCCCCTTTGATAAACAAAAGGTGTTCTGCCAAATCATATCTTGCTCTGCTGCAAGTTTCTCAATATTATCACTGATGTTGTGCGCCATGAAAGATAACCTCTGTTAATTGGCGTAACTAGGCCATGCTGCCAGTCTGATTACATCAAATACCAGTAATTGTGCCGTAACTATGTGCACAGATTGCTCCCACTCTCCGTTGTAACTACAGTGTTATTATTTCCTTGCTATGACCATAGTGTACGTTGTTACGCTTTACGCTGCCATGTTGGAATGCATGCAGATTGGTGAGACTATCTGTCAGCGCTGACTAACAATGAACATTGCACTAGTACACATGTTGCCAACTAAACCATGCATGATAGAAGAAAACTTGGCGTAATGTTCCCATAGGAAATATATTAACTGACACATTTGAAATTCACAATGATTTCAAACAAGGCTATATGCCTTACCCACTCCACTCTTGTCATCTTATTTGTTCTCTTGAAATATTAAGTTGAGCTGAGAATATACAACACTATAATCTTAACTACAGTGCTTTATGGATGTGAAGCGCGCTCTCTCACTCAGAACCAAGACAATTAATTAACAGTTTTGAGAACAAAGTGCTAAAGATACTTGTTATTGAGAGTGATCAAGGCGCTAAGCTGAGATGGGGTGGTCATGTGATGAATAGATCCTGGATTTTCATGTTATTAGTAATTACATATTTTAATCTTGCCAGTTAGTTATGTGCAAAGCAAAATGTGGATGAATTATTTTATTTGAGACTATTTTAAGTTTTAATATTACATATTTTATTGACTTATACAAATTCTCAAAGATATTACAAAAAATTACATACTATGCCTATTTTTTAATCGTATTATTATTTTATATGTCTTTTTTGGGGAAAATACTTTTAAATGACGTCACTAATTTTCAGACAAACTCTACTTTCATAAAGGAACTGAATGTATCTGGTGAAAGGATGGCATTGAGCAAAGTCCAAGTCAGGTATGCTCGCTATTACAGTAGCCAGAGAGTGGTCTCAACAGCGTGTTTCTTCCGCGGTGTGTCAGTTTGTAAACACAAGTCGATGAGTTGTAAAAACAATAAAACATTAATTATTGGACCTGGTTAGCAAATTTTCCCATTATTTATTTGGAAGAAGAAATGGAAATAAAGTAGTACGGCAAAAAAAGAAAAAAAGGTGAAAACAGAACCAATAATCAATAAAGTAAATGTAATTTGAAGTCTGCCACAATTAACCAAGGGAATTTTCCAAGAATTATACGTGAAAAACCATAATTCTATTTATTTGAAATCTTTAATTAATGAGAAATCAAGACGGTGTAAATTAAACTAGTAATGAAATACAACTCATTAAAAAAGTAATTGTACTTGTGACATTTAAAAAAGGGTTTTTCTATTACCTTCAAAAATTTGCAGCCTTGAAACTAAATTTGGTTTTAATAATGTGTACCCAATGTGGTATATGACTAAATATTTTCACATTACTTAATTTACTACATATTTTAGCTGATTTTTGTGACATATTTTTGTATATATTTTGTAGGGTAATACTGCATAAAAATGTGTAATGATGAAAATGGGGATGACAATCATGTGCACAAAAGTTGTGTTGGCAAACCCCTAATTAGACCAAGGCATTGATGGGAGGATAATATTAAATTAGTTTCAAATGACGGATGTCAGGTCAGGGATGGGGTGAAAGTGTTTCAGGATATAGTTGAATGGTGAGCCTACATTCTGGCGGCCATCAACTTTCCAGTTCCTTAAAGACAGTCAAATGACAGTGTTTAATTATTGCCTTTATGTTTTAGGTTGGTGATTTGGTGGATGTTAAAGAAACAGACAGAGGAAGTTGGGTGGAGGCATCCATACTTAATATTTATAAAGATCCTCAATATTTACTGGAGGAAACTCCTAGCAATGATGGGAGAATATACTGTGTGCGGAGACTCATGTAAGTACCACTTGACATCATTCCCTTGTATTGCTCACAACTGTGCGGAGACTCATGTAAGTACCACTTGACATCATTCCCTTGTATTGCTCTAACTGTGCGGAGACTCATGTAAGTACCACTTGGCTTTACACTTGACTTCATTCCCTTGTATTGCTCTGACTGTGGGGAGACTCATGTAAGTACCACTTGACATCATTCCCTTGTATTGCTCCAACTGTGCGGAGACTCATGTAAGTACCACTTGGCTTTACACTTGACATCATTCCCTTGTATTGCTCTGACTGTGGGGAGACTCATGTAAGTACCACTTGACTTTACACTTGACATCATTCCCTTGTATTGCTCTAACTGCACAGAGACTCAACTTGACATCATTCCCTTGTATTGCTCTAACTGTGGGGAGACTCATGTAAGTACCACTTGACTTTACACTTGACATCATTCCTTGTATTGCTCTAACTGCACAGAGACTCATGTAAGTACCACTTGACTTTACACTTGACATCATTCCCTTGTATTGTTCTAACTGTGGGGAGACTCATGTAAGTACCACTTGACTTTACACTTGACATCATTCCTTGTATTGCTCTAACTGTGGGGAGACTCGTGTAAGTACCACTTGACTTTACACTTGACATCATTCCCTTGTATTGCTCTAACTGTGGGGAGACTCGTGTAAGTACCACTTGACTTTACACTTGACATCATTCCCTTGTATTGCTCTATCTGCACAGAGACTCATGTAAGTACCACTTGACTTTACACTTTACATCATTCCCCTGTATTGTTATAACTGTAATTGCTAGGCTCGCAAAGAAGGGTGGTTATTAACTAGTGTAAGGGGACATAAGGGGAGTCGCATGGCAGGGTAAACATATAACATGTGATCTTATGATCGTTCCTCAAGCCATGATGTAATGTTGCTTCACTTCTTCCAAAATAAAGTTAAGAATGCTCTTGGCGCATCACCAGATGTTTCTTGGAGCGTATCGTTGGTTTGAGAACAGCAATTTCTGTTGGAACTGCTCTTTCCTTGATGTGAACTGGCCAGTCCGTAGTACTGATGATACCTCTTATGTCACAATTTTCATGTGAGGAGTTAACAAGTGGTCATACAAGTGTTCTAACTCCTCAAAGAAACTATCCTATACTAGGTCATTTTGTCTTCTGTACATTGATAGATCACTAGGGGGCGGATTTATAGGCACAACATTTTTTTTAAAAAAAGTAGGCAAATAGGCACTAAAAATCACAAAAAGGCACATAAATAGGCATTATTAAATAAAACATGCAATCAATAGGAACTAAAAAGAAAAAATTAGGCACATAAATAGGCATAGTAATGCAAAAAAGTCACCAAAACACTCAACATTTTTATTATTCATTCTTAAAATCCAGCATACACTTTCCATAAACACAAATTAATTACTATTAGAGTTAATTATCAAATACTTCTCAAGATTTTCAGGTGTAAATTTTGTTCTGTTGTCTGACAAAATGTTTTTATAGTGTGAGAGACTTCTCTCGACTTCGCATGAAGTCATCGGGCAAAACTTCAGACAAACTATTTCAGCTGGGCTAAGCTTGACTTCTGGGAGTGATGTAGTTTGTCCTTCTAAGATGTCCGCAATAATTGCCACCACTCTCCACCCAGAGTTTCGCTGCAATACTCTGTTAAATTGGTCGACGATGGCTGTGCCAACTGAGCCAGAAGCCTGATTCAGGTTTTCTTCTATTCTCCGCATTATCTTCACACCTTTCCCTCGCCTCTAAAGCTGTGATTGCTCCAGGAAGATTTCCAAAATTGCTTTTTATGTATGCCAGATCCGCACTGACACTTGAGCAGGAGATGGCAACATTTGCTTCTGTAATGGCGACAGATTGTACCTCGTCAAATGTTTGGACCACCTACGAGCAAAATGGTCGATGTAGCAAAATTCACCATTCTTTCAATATATTGTGTTCTACAAGTATAACCATTAAATTTAAAATATTTTTCAATACTGTGGATGGACAGGTATAATCAATAAAACTGAGGTTTCATCAACGGTAGACCAGAAGTATGACTTTCCAATATCTTCTCGGATCTTCTCAACTGTCTTAAACGAGGTAAAAAAGAATGTTTATTGTAAATAGTTTAAAATCAATTCAATTCATCTAGTATTTTTTAAATATAAAAAAAACCTGCTATTGTAAATACCTATGGATATATAGGTTGAATGCAAGTAGTGTTTCCTCAGAGATGAATACTTGCAGCTACCATCGCAGAGCATAAGTCAGCAGAAAATTGCTCTTGGGTTTTATTGACGTTAACTTTAGGGGAAAATGCTTGTGATCTTGTTTTCTTTCTGGGATTCTTCATATGTATTGCAGTATTTTTGTGCTATTCTAGGTGATAATTCTTCTTGCATTTTACCTAAATATTATAAATAGAGATTTTCAACCATTAATATATGTGCATTCTATAAATTAACAAAGCATCGCCTAACAAGAGAACTAAGATTAAAAAATTTGTTTGGCTAAGATCGTTATGTTATGCTTTGGTAATTATTTCCACATGGTCCCTTATATCCTTCAATAAGAAATGAAATCTAATTTGGACAATAGCAAAAAATCATGGTTTACTCCTAAACAATAGACAAAATTTTGAATAAAAACTTTGACTTTCAAAATTAATAATTCCATTTCCCCTTTTGAAAAGATAACTTACCTCTTTGGAACATGCCTGACAGAAACTTATTTTGTCATCCGTTGTGAAATTCCTATCACCACCAATCCACTGTTTGAATAATACACTTTTACACGATTTCTCTTTGGGCTTTTTTACTTGTTCAATAATTTACACTGAGTCCAATACAAAAGAAATATTAATGAACAGATAACAACAGCGTAATATACACAACCACTGAATGAACTGACACTGTAGTGCTCTAGAAGACAATCTTTGTTGCCGGACTGAGTAGTCTGACCCTATCAGACCACTGGACACATGGGTTATTCCTACCCATCACGAGTATCCACGTGGAGTAACCTAAAGAGTGAAGGAGGAGGGTGGAGAGGGGTGTGGGGCAGCTGCAAGTATTTAGAAAGAAAAAAAGAGGGTGGGATGAAGAGAGAGATAGAAAAAGGCACTTTAAGGCTCCCATTTGTAAAATATGTACTAAAAAACTAAATAGGCATTTATAGGCACTGTAAAAGTTATCACAATTATCTTCACAATTATTGAAAATAAAGTAATACCTCAAAAGCCTACTTTTCAATACATAGGAATAAAAAAGGCATTTAGGGCTAAATCCGCCCCTTAATGATGACCATATGATGCCATCTCCCAGCTACCACCATCCTATTGTTGATTAATAACCACTGACATACTCTTTCTGTGTATTAGAAACCTGTGTCCAAGTTGTGTGTTTCAGTTCCTCCATACAATAATGAGTTTTCACCTGATACTACTCTACCATCTCCTGAACTTCCAACCTCTTGTATAACCACCATATCTAATCCATACCTACTCACTTCATCAATCATCGATTGTAGCCCCCCTGGCCTGTATGAGCTCCTAACAGTCCACGTCTTAATATCAGTCTCTTTCCTAGCTTTATTCTCCCATGATTCCCCCAAAGTAGTCCCTGTCCGTGAATACTATTGGGAGACAATTTATTCCCAGTAACAGCCATAACAAACTTTTGGGTGTTTTTGATGGAAATTTTCTTACTGTAGTTTTACAATAACTATGAATAACAATTTAAGTAAAATTACGCAAGAGGCACTAACCAATGGCATCTTTAGTTGTCCACTCATGCTGCAGCGTGTGTGATGTCATCATTTACAGGTTTTAACTGTTAAACTTTCAACATTAAATCACCCTCAGGAAAGGTTCCAGTAACTAATAGGTTGACAGAGCAGATTTACTGATGAATTTTATGCAGAGGTTCTTCGAACTTGCAGCAGTTAATGTTGTAGACAGTGATTCTGCTGTATCTGAGGAGCTCCAAGTATGCTTCTTGCACTTTTGAGTTCCGAGATAATCTTTTAACTGGCTATTCTTACCCTTGTATCTGGTATGGACCCAAATCTAATGATTGTTTTATTTTTCCCTCAGCGTTGATGAAATAGTGGACTGTTTTGTATCATTGGGAGAGATTCGTCCTCGTGCGAGGACAGTCCTTAAATTCGAAGACCTCCATGTGGGGGACAAAGTGATGGTGAACTACAATGAGGAAGACCCCAAAGCAAGGGGACATTGGTTCGACTTAACAGTGCAACATTTGGACATAGTGAAAAAGAAGAAAGTTGTTTCTGGGACACTCCATTTCACCAGAGAGAGCTACCTCAACAACATCACAATCACATTTACTGATGAGATTATGCGCATCGAGGAAAACAAGCTGCGTGAGGAAATGACCGAGGAAGAAAAAGAGCTTATGCACACACACATTGACTTCCGTGAGTAGCCTTGGTTGTATGTTAGTGTGCTTGTTTGATATTTGGAGGATCCTCTCGACAAAGTTCTTGTACTTCCAGCGCAAGTGCACAAAGATCTATTTCATCATATTAAGTTTTATTTTGTGTTTGTGTACAGTTAGAAAATTCAACACTCGAAATTCTTAATGATATTTAAATAATTAAAAATTAAGCTTATTATACCAACTATTTAAAAAAAATTAGACTATTAAAGTTCTATATTTTTAGTAAAATATCTTATTTAGGAATCTTCTAATGGGTTTCAAAGTGTTTTACAAACCTTAAAATATTTCTATATTAAACTGTGGAGATTTTCCATTGTCAATTTTTGTATTGCTGCAATACAAATCGTTGTTTTGGTCTGAATATAGTGCGATGTTTTTCTCCTAAAAATGTCCTACTTAAAACTGTACCTGTGTTATATATGCAGTCCACTAACCTCTTAATTTTCATATTGAACACCTTCAAAATTTTAAGGTCGTATTGTGTGCAGACCTTAGTATATTCAGGCCAATACCGTAGTTGCTGTTCTAACGAATAGGAGCATCCAAAGCTTTGTAACGTCCAAGTTGATGGTCAACTTTGACAGTCAACACATTTCAAAGGAAGAACACGTCAATATATTATGAACAGACTTGAAATACCTCACTAAATATGACATTAATCAAAAAATAATTATTTTTAGAAGAGTACATGAGAATATTTTAACATCGAATAGTGATTAAATAACATCCATGAATTTATTTGTTTGTATTCAAAGCTTTAGGGCTTTGGTCCTTATTATTCCTAATCCCAAGTACTCAAACTAATTACTATAATCGTCAGCTCTCGCCAAGAATCGTTGTGATAGTGTTATGTTTTTTTTTATCACCACATCTTACTACCTGTTGAGGTTGTGGTATATCGATGTATTAAGAGGATAAACAATAAATTTAATAAATATGTTATGATACTGTAAGTGATGTGAATGAAATATTTAATATTGTTTGGAAATGTGAAATTGACTAAATATTTGAAGAATAAATTTACTTTTCTTCTCTGTTAGTGGTTGTATATAGTGTCCGACTAAAAGTTTTTTTTTTGGCCGAAGCCAAACTTTGTTTTCTTTTTCACCTTCGGCCGGAATTGAAGAACTTGCATAGATATGGAAAAATCCCTATTATTAAGTTTAGTACAGTTTTTGTACTTTGTTTTCTTTTTCACCTTCAGCCGGAATTGAAGAACTTGCATAGATATGGAAAAATCCCTATTATTAAGTTTAGTACAGTTTTTGTTGCACTTTAAATTTAAGATCGTGTTTATTTAAATAACAGGTCAAATTTTTTATTGTTGTTAAAGTAAAATAAAATACATCTCCTAAATTGTGATGCAAAATATAATAAAAACAAATATTTGGCTTTGAATTTTTTTTATTGCTACTCAGTCCCGTTCAAAAAATTAATCAGTTCTCATTTATGTATGTATATAATAATTAATTACATTAAACACATTTTGAGTGAAAAGGTCTTAATAAATTTGATTGTAACACTAGACTAAAGTAAATAGGGTGTGTCACCACTACGACTAGTCTACCAACCAGGGGCTTAAATCCAAAATGGAGCAACTTATCGGTTGTCACTTGTCACTTGTCCCCGCTTGCGCTGAGCCTACGAACTTATGTTAGGTAAGGTAAGTTGAATGAACCATCAACTTCGGCAAAACATTTATTTAAAGTCGATAATTTTGCCGAAGGTGCAATTTATAGCCATAGGTGGTCGGAGTCGAAGCTGATTGTTTGGTCGGACACTAATTGTAGATATGATATCTGCAACATTTCAGACTTTAGTAAAATTATTAATACAACTAATAATACTTATCTCGCAGATAACATATTTGCTATAGCCAATAGAATAATATATCATTATCATTATATAAGAAAACTAAAGATGTAAAAAAATTAGTTGATTTCATATTTCCTAACAGTATTATACATCTCAATTGCATCACTTAGTGTCGTAACTTATTTGTTAAATTTATTGTTCGACCTTTTAATTCAATTAGAAAATATTCATTTATTTTTCACTTTTTAGGAGTTAGTAGATATCTTTAAAAGTATTGTTTGTTTTTTAAATATTTATAGATCTATGTTCTTGCCAATACTATAATTTTTTTAAAATCATTTAATAGAGAAGGTAACTATTGAAATCGTATAAAAAAAACTAATAAAACCGAACCCTAGATTTTAATTGATTTTGGCATTCCAGGACTCCCTGAATTTGAAGAAATTGTTTTTGCAATGCAGTCTGTCTTTCTGTACATTGGCCTAGAGCCAAAACTGATTGGGCTAAAACTTAATAAGGTTCTTTCAATGAGTTTTTGGAATTAAATATATAACCTTCAAAACTAAGAGTAGTTTGCTTGAGGGCAAAACAAGATTTTTTTTTCTAAAAACTAATATATACCCATTGTTTACCATAATATAGAGTAGGCCGAAGTAGAAAGAAAAGTTGTAATGAGAGTGAAAAGCATGTATGACGGACGATAACAGGAGTTGTGTTAAGACGGAGAGCGGAAAGACTGATAATAAAAAATGGAGTGAAGCAGGAGAGTGCCCATTCACCATTATTCTTTGTAATGGTAATGGAGATGGTTATGCACAAAGTTGCAGGAAAGCTCGGGGAGGAAAGAATGAAATACATGGTGTTTGCTGATGACTTGATAGTA
>CABFOW010003622.1:0-14305 GCA_902141385.1 Timema californicum
GGCTTGGCCTGGTGTGAGTATTCTGCAGATCCCACTTGTTTATCTTGTGACCTTTGTGTTTAAGAAGAAATTAGTAAACTCAGAGGAAAACCTTTTTTTAAAGATGATTGGTTAGACAGTACAGTGTAAGATTGGCAGTGGTTACAAAAAGTGGATTGTGATAAAAATAAAGTCCATTGTTCTTTGTTCTTTGTGTATCACTAACTTTGATAGAAGTAACATGGGAATATCTTCAATCCGATCTCATGCCAAGGGTAAGAAGCATGTTAACAGAGTGAAAGCTGATAGTGAGAGCAAAAAAATATTGGACTTGGTCCCTACGGCCAAAAATGCAGTGTCATCTGTAGGCCTACATGAAGATGTACATTTTAGTGCTAATGACCATGAAGTAGTTTTTAAACCTAAAACTAGACCTAGTTGTTCTGTTCAGAGCTTCCTTGTCAAAGATGAAGTTTTTCGTGCTGAAATATTATGGGCTATTAATCAAATAGTGATACATTCTTCTGCTAGAAGTTTTTCTGCTTGTAGTTATATTTTAAAGTAAAATTTTCTGATAGGGATATTGCCCAGAAATTGAAATGCATAAAGATAAACTTGGATATGTCATCGTGTATGGACTATGTACTTTTTTCAAAAGTGAGTTTGTGATTATGGTTAAGCCATGCTCATTTAATTGTATTTCATTTGATGAGAGCATAAATACTATGTCTCGGAAGACCCAGATGGATGTTGTTGTTCTGGGGTTAAAATGAAATTCATACAAGATATTTAACATCTTGCTTTTTAGATCATGCAACAGCTCAAGGTATATTAATGAACTTTATATCTGCACTAAAAGACGAGGGCTTGGATCTTAAAAAATTCTTCAAGTTTACATGGATGGACCCAATGTAAACCTCAAATTTTAAGTGATCTCAAAAGTTACTAGAAGAAAGATTCTCCATAAGATCCAGAGTTATTGGAATTTTGAACTTGTTCTTTACACATTGTCCATGGTGCTTACAAAACAGCATATGCTAACCTTAGTTGGACTATTAACCAGTTTTTGTGCTCATTATATTATTTATTTAAAATTTTCCAACAAGACGTGCAGACTTAACCCCTTCTCGGGAGAGAAGGTGTTACAATAACAAGCGCAATAATAAAATGAAACACCAGGGACCTTATCACTCAAATGTGTGCAAGCCTAAGTATCTGAACCTAGATGTTTAACAATCAGTAAAAAAAAATTGTTTAATTATACACGTTAATTGGAGTTTAAGGGTATGCTTGATTCTAAAGTATAACAACAGTATAGAAGATGACATTGACCTAGAGATCGTTTTATTTTCATAATCCAAACGTTTACAATATTGCGTTTTTAGATAGCGGGCAATGTTCAAAAATAACTTTATACATAAAAAAAGGATCTATGTACAAGTAATAAATATAGAATTTCAGATTATTACATGCTCAATCAAATATAAAGAATGTTCATAATGATTTAACTGGACTAATCTATATACATGCCAAAAGTTAAAATGAAGGGAATAATGAATAATAAGAAATTAAAGTTTGCAAACACGTATATTAGAAAATTTATTTGCATCACATCTCATACCTTATCCATATCACCTAGTAGGATTATGCTCCTGTCCATACACCTGGTTATTGAAAATAAATGAAGATATGAATATTGTCCAACAACCTGTGTGGTGGGGCAACCTACCTAAATGCTTAAGATATCTCTTACAAACATACTGAGTGTTTAATAAATTTTGGCAAACATTAATTGAAATTCTCCTTGGGTAACAATTGAAAGTAAGATAACAATACATATAAGCTTCCTTTGGAACGCCTAGCACAGTATGACAGGAACCCAACCATAATATTGTGCTATATACCCTACAAAATTTAACAACATTTTACTTGTATATAATATCATAGAATCTAAATTTAAGCAGATAAGTCCAAAAAAATGACTCGATTCACAACAACTCTAAATACTCAACAAAACTAAACTAGTAATAATTAAGAAACAATTTAACTGTTCCCCAGGTTTACATATTATATATAGTTTTTCCAACTTAACGGACACTTACATGTAGAAAGATTCTACATCCTAAAAGCATCAAAGAGTGGCTACTCCTTGCCGGATACACACTTATATTCAGGTTTGCACAGTGGGGAAAATATGGGAGGGAGGATACATAAGTTCCATGATGTCACTATCAGCAAGTTAGCGCAAGTTACCCTCATTGACGCCTGCACACAATGTCAAGAGGGAGATAATATGGGAGGTAGGGAATACCACGTGATCACCCAGAGCACTTCTTTCTCTGAGTTTTAGCGCCTTCGCACCGTCCGCAACACGGGGAAAGTCAGACGAACTACGTAACATTCCGAGGAAACAGTCTTGTTTTTCTTGTTAGCATTAGTGGAGTGATGATGTGCTCGGAGGACTCATGAGCGGCGCTGGTTTCCCGGTTAAACAGAGTAAGCTTAACTGCGCTTAGGTGGTGGAGGTTATGTAGGGAACATGTTTGTAGCCACGGTACAAGACTATCAAAGAATAACAGGATCATCTCTTTTCGCGATGAAGTTTTGTTCTATTAGATTGGTAGAAAACTTAAGACTGTTAGAGAGGGCAATGTCAATGCTGTCGTATTTAAAACAGTATTTTTATTCTAACAATCATCCTCCAAAATCTGATCATTTTCAAACATTAAGCAATTTTGTGAAGAACGACCTTCTGATATCAAAGTTGGGATTCATGCTCTTAGTTTCACCTGAGTTGGAACAATTTCTCACCAAATATCAGAGCAATCAACCTCTATTGCATTTATGTTTGCAGATATAAATAAACTACTTGAGCACTTGATGAACAGAATTGTAAAATGTGATGTAATGAATTCAGCAAATACTTCCAAAAAATTGTTAGATGTTGATTTAAAGAAACAATCCAACATGAAATTACTTCCTACTTTAAATATTGGGTTCACAGTTTTGAAAGGAATTAAAGACATCAAGATACTTCAGTTCAGAGGATATTGTAAAAAATTCCTAGTTTATCTCTGCAACAAAGTTTTACATAAGTGTCCTCTTCCTATAAAATTTTCAAGGGTGCTAGTTGTCTCTCTCCCCCAGTCATGCTCAATCCATCTTTAAGGACCTATAGGATAACTTCTGCATTATAAATCCTACTAGACAAGAAACACCTATCTAGCATGCAAGCTGATGTTGTAAAAAGAGACTACTTGGGTTTTGTATCAAAGCAAGAAGTTATTGACTATCTTAAACAATTCACTTCAAGTGGTGACCAGCTTAATAAGTTATTCATGAAGATTTTTTCTAGAGTAAATGCATCCCAGGAACTACAACATTTCACTAAAAAATTCTTGTTCTCTTCCATAGCAATGCAGCCGTTGAGCGAAGTTTTTTCTGTGAATAAAGAATGTCTGGTTGAAAACCTACATGAGGACAGCCTTATTACTCAGCATGTAACTTATGATTCAATCACTGCAGCCGGAGGACATCTGAATAGGATAATTTCAAAAAAGATGATTCATGCTGTGGAAAATGCATCAAGTATAAGGAAAGAAGCGCTTGGAAAGAAGAAAAAGATTGAAGTAGACTTAAGTCAAAAAAGGAAAAACTGCTTCTGAATAAATAAGAAAAGAACAGTTTTGCAGAAAGAAAGGGAAGAGGCAAAAGTGTTAGATAATGAAATGCAAAAATTGAAAAAGTTTTGTGATTGAATGAATTTTAACGTTTGTCTACATTAAAAAAAAGTTTTTGGGTTTTATCATCTTAATTTTTATTAATGTTAGGTAACTGCAATTATTTTTACTTCCAAGTAATTTTTATCAAATATATGTTTTGGTTATTTTTCATTGAAAATTCTGTATCTTTATTAATGTGTATTTATTAAAAAAAATCATTATCAAAAATATAACTTGTGGAAACTATAGACTATCAAGAGGGGGTGGGGATAATAGCTAGTTTATGTGGTAGAGTAAACTCCCTGGCTATAATCATTCTTTGAAATTACACCACCAAGGCTGATTACTTGTACCTCTAAAAGTTCTACGAGTGAAGTGAAATGACCTACCAATTTTGCCAGGAGATGTATTTTCACATACCTTCCAGGGTTCTTTTACATGCCACATGGAACTGACGGCTTTACTTGCCCTCCGAAGGATATTGAGCTATGATTTTTTCCCGCTCACGGAAAAGCATTCAAACTCTGTTGGGTTCGAACCCACAAACATCGGGTCCTGGGGCAATCACTTTACCCCAAGACCACCGAGGTCGGCGGGGGCGTAAGTCATTCAAAGAGTATGTAGAATATATGCACCAATACATTTGATTCTTGATGTAAAAATATTTTTAACTATGATAGACCTAGGCCTACCCTAACTTTCTATCATTTTATGATTTTGAAATAGGGATTGTTTGTTTCCGAGTACCTTTCATATACACTGAATTTCTTAAAAAATATATACTGGAAATATATTGGAATTTAAAAACTATAGTAAGGTAGACACCCTGATATAGCTATAAAAAAACTTCATATTTAATCCATCCTCACTAACTTTCTCCACAATTCCCTATCCTTGCATACTTTTTTTGCATCATCAATATCCATACCCCAAGTATACTTTTACAGACATCTCTGAATAGCAGATTTTTCTTTATAGTGGACAGTTTAAATTCTCCAGCAAAATAGCATGGGCTCTTTCAGTGAAACAACCTCCTAATCGCGGACATGGGCACATATAAAGACAAATATTTAGTCATAACAATCTTTAAATAGCGGGCAAAATTTGAACTTGTTAATTTATAGTATTAACTCTAGGAACATCAGGAACGCCACTGTTTCGCGTGAAGTGTGAACTTTCTCTCCTACCCCCTCTAGTAAAAGGTTTTAAAATAGCCTACAAAGAAGTAACTATGTACCTCAAGGTAATACTTCCCACCCCTTTTGAGCCATAAGCGCAGGGATTTTCCAGCAATTGTATTTACTTGTGCGTGCATGTAAAGTACAGAAGGTCTACCATTTATATTTCATTTGCATATTGCTCTTTATTATGCAATCTGAACAGTAAGCTACTACAATGGTTATTAGATTGTAGTTAATATTCACAGTATATAAGTTTAAATAGATTAAAATGTGTTCAAGAAGTATGAATGAAAAAAATCCTAATAATGAACATTTATTTAATCCTGGAAGGTGTCTGTATTATATTTCACTGTACAATGATTTGTTTGGATCAGATACCAAATTCTATTTTATTGTAGACACTAACATAATGTAACTATCACTGTAACTATGGTATTGATACTGGTATTATCTTATCAAAAATGACAGCGCTAGAACAATTAATTTGATGGATGATTGTATAAAAGTAGTTTTAATAATTTTGTAAAGTTTAGCGAGGATACATAACCTTATCTCACTGTAGCTTGCTTGAAATATATTTGTAATCTATATTCTTAAGATATAGCACTGTCAGTAGCATGTATGTCTACTGAGCTAGGGTCTCGGGTTTGATTCTCGGCATAGCCAAAAAGTTTATCCTTGATGAAATGTGGGTCTACCATTTCACATTGATAAATTAACGGCCGAGGATTGGATGTTTCACCTTTCCTAGTCTTGATTTAGATTATAAGGCACATGGATCTATGACAGGCCTAGCCAGCTAGTAGTGGAAAATATATGCCTTAAAATTTTAAAAAACTGATCCAGGCCATAGGCTGGAAACAGTAAAGGATGTAAAGATTTAAAGATGATTGGCATTAACTATAACTCAATTTTTTTACTCAAATATTTGTAATATAGAGTTGTGTTCTTAGCATTACTTCACTTGACATTTTTACTTGCTGACAATAGTATTAACTGCAATGTTAAATCACTTAACTTTCTCAAACAGTCATTTAAATGTTTATTGAAGGTTATCAACATACAATTTTTTTATTATTATTATTATTTATTATTTAGCACCGTGTCTTACTACCCATTTGAGTTCTATATTTTAAGTATTAATTACGCTAATGGATTAGGAATTGGGAAGGATGACTTAGAGGAAGTGAACCCGCATTTGCGTGGAGGGGGGAGTGGAAAACCATTTAAGAAAAACCACCCCCAGTTCATCCGACTGAGATTCAACCCTCGATTTCCCCATCCTCAGCGGTTGAGCTCAACACAACTAGTGCGTTAGCCAACTACGCCACCAAGGAACATACCATTAAAGTAGAAAACAATTTCACCTTGTAATTATATATTTTAATATGCATTCAATAAAATGTAGTTACAAAGGTGTTATTTAAGTTATGGTCTTAACAAATAATCAAATGATACATTACCATGGATAGGTATCATGCTTAACAACCAAATAATATTTTAAGTAAAACATATAAAATATTGTGTCAAGTATTTTTATCAAAAACTATATTTGGAAGAGTTAAGGTAGTTATTTTAATGGAAGGTGGATAGAAACATATAAAAGGTACAAACACACTATGGCTTTTACAATGAAAAGAAGAACACAGTTCACACTTTACATTGCTGCCATTGGACAAAGAGGTAATGGTTGCCTATTAAAGAAAATTGATCGTCACTGCCCAATCCCCTGACCTAGGTTTCATTCTATCAGAACGTATCAGGGAGGGTAGTGAAATGTGCAACGCAATTTCCTAAAAAAGTAAACCAAAAAAACAAACGGGAGTAAATGGAAAATTGTAAAGAATGATAGGACACATAGATAGGAACATGTAAAAGGTATAACATAAAGGACAAAAACAGGAAAAGGACATTGAATAGTAATATATTGTACCGTTTTACACCTCTACTTCTAATAACTAGAGCCCACAATAGCCTAAAAGAGGGTGGACGGAAACTTTAAAGAAATTAATATAACAAAAAAATTGGAACATTTGCAAGTTTAAGAAAATATTTAATTATTTATTCAAGGTAAATTAACAGAGGTAAATAATTAATAAATGGCCTCACAAGGCAAACTGAAGGGTGTTGAAAAACATAAATACAGCAGAGACTGCTCTTGCGCAGTACATTTGAGGTTATATTTCACAATCTTAAAGTAAATTATTTATTTATAGGAATTAATCTGGAAGAAACCCAGTAATAACCAGAAGTCGTCAAGATATTAATAAATAGCTCAAAGAGCCTTTTTTAAACATTTAACAACGTGCCTAAATCACCATTTTGAACTCAGACTAAACAAATTTAAATTTTAAGATAAAATTTAAATTTAATTATCAATTCTGATATTTGTAAAATACACAAAGGTTTGTGTTGGGACTTGAGTAATTCCATCCACTCAATAGAACATTTTAGTAGATGAGCCTTGACCTGCAAGAAGATGGGCAGTGCCTTCTAAATGTTCTTTAATGTCTTCTTTGACTTTTGTTATGAACAACTTTGCTTTGTGTTTTAAATATGTACAAGATATGGAAACCATTAATTGATGTCATAATACCTTTTACAACAGTTTGGCTTCCCGACATAAATCAAACTTCTTTGGGACTTTTACTTCCGCAACTTTTGAAGTAACCAGGAAGATTCCAACTTGTTAAAATTTATCATTATAATAGAAAACACAGTAATACTTCAATTGAATATTTTTCCACTAAACGAATTGGTAAATGTTAATTTTTTCTTATAAACCAACAATAGTAAATTACTTTAACAATTTCTTTAAAGAAAATACGTCTACAAAATATTACCTATAAAAGTAACATTATCAAGTTTTAAAGTTTAAACAATTATTGGTAACCAAAAGGTGCAATAACAATTAATATTTAAACTAAATACTCCAAGCTAAAAAAAGAATCATAAAGCGGCTACCTATTTATCATCTCTAAAAATTACAGAGAGAATAGTGCCCAAGGGACAAAGAGAAACATTGTTTCATTAAACAATTTTACTAAAAAATAATTCTCCTAGTGAGAAATTACTAAGCCTACAACTGAACGATTATAATCCCATAATTTACAAAGATTTCAAACACCCAAATCTGTAAAGTTCATTTAAATTATAAATATTTAATAAAATACATAGCGTTTATACATTCCCATCCCGGAACGGTAATGTCTAAGTTCAGGCCAGGACTTCTCGTGGAAGTGTCAGATATAATAGTTAACTTTGCTAGCTGAGAGCCAGCTATATAAATATGTCTAGTTGATGGAAAAAGGGGAGGGATATCTTCATATTAAAAATACGACATGTTGCAAACACGTGCTAACAGAATAACACTCTTGTTAGCAGCTGCCAAAACTTGGCACTCGCTCAAGTCACGTAGGCCGGACATCGGGTCAGCTGCAGTTAAAACTTGGCACCTTCCCAGGTCGGACACCTGGTAAGTTGGCCATTAAAACATGGAACGTTCAATTCACGTAGGCCGGACACCTGGTGTGTAAGCAGTTCAAAACTGTGAGTGGTCGGTTGACTGGACCAATCAGCGCATTTCTGGATCCCCCCATCAAAACATCTTCTTGCTACATCCCTCTTAGCGTGTTAGGAATTCCTTTCATTACAGACATCAGATTGATCAGGTTGGTTATGGAACTCGTGCTAAGCCAGATGACACAATGAGTGAGTAAAACACATATTGTTGACATAGTAAGCTTTGTAAATCTATGGAATTGCAGGATGTCTGTGAATATTAGATTATTTGGGGTGGGTAGAACTAATGTAGCATTAGCTAGTATTGCTAATGTTACAATATAATGCAGATCTCTAAGGAAAACCTCTTTTCGCTTTATGAGGTAATTGCTTTATATTTGGAAGAATATATAGGAAATGTGGAGTGAAACCTATAAAAGGGACTAACACAATATGCCTTTTACAATGAAAAGAACAACACAGTTCACACTTAACATTGCTGCCATTGGACAAAGAGGTAATGGTTGCCTCTAAAAAGTGTGTGCAATAGTGGTCATGTGAACAACATGCCTTCTACTTCACTGCCGTGCCACCATTCTACATTGCTACTAAGTATTATTATTATTATCTCACCTGAAGTGTTATTAACGTTTTTCACTATCACCACCATTACTATCCTATCTCAACTCCAGGTTTCGTAAACAATTACCATTCAATTTGGTTTGTCTTGTTTGTGTCCTGCAAAATTGATGACAATTATTTTTACTTTATCATCTAAAGAGAAAGTATTGTGATCTTGAAAATTTTCAGCCTCGAGATTCTGATTAATGTTTTAAGTTTAACAAAAAAAATCACAATTATTTTCTTTGTTCTTCTGTCATTTTGTTGGTTTGTTTGTCTGTCTATCTATCTGCCTGCCCCTGTATATAAAATAGTATGATGGATTTTGTTAAAACTTTATGTTTAGATATTATATGGCTAGTTTACCTATGGAATTTTCTATTCTGATCCTAGGCTTTAAATTAAGAGTAGTTTACTGATGAGTGATTCTTTTTAAAATTCCACTAATCATTTTGTTTAAAATGGATATCCAGGGAATTTCGGACCTCCCAAATAACAATGTATTCTTAGATTTTGGGTAAAAATTTGTTTAAGCATAGTTTACTGGTGATTTTTGAAAATTCGATCTATTTAAAATAGTGTCCAATGATTTTATTTAAAATGTATATTTGGGGAGTGTTTGAAATTACAAATTGTAATGTATAGTTGTTTTTTGGTTAAAATTTGTTTAAGATTAGTTTTCTCAAGCCTTTTATTAATATTTGAGATATTTTAAATATTACCCAGACAATTTAATTTGGTCAATATTTGAAATATTTCAAATAATGCCCAGACAATTTGGTCTAAGGGTATCTGGTAGGTTCTTTACAATTGACAAATTTTTATCAATTTGGTTTTTTAATTAATTTAATATTTGTTTACTAATGTATACTTTTTTTTTATATAGGAAACATCAAAAATAGCTACAACAATTTTGTTCAAAATTGGTAGTTGGTGTTTCTTTTACATGATATATGTGTATAATCTGTGTTTATTTTCCAAAATAAATGAATTTAAAGGTAGTTAACTCATCATGTTGTAGAAAGTTTTAAAAATCTCAAAAGTGGCCTTGAAGATTTAGTTAAAAATAGATATCTGGGAAAGGTTTTTCATCAAAATAATAGGTTTTTTTATCTTTGCAGATTAAAAATAATTTTGGATTGTCTACCAGTAACAGATGTTTTAAAATTGGAAATTATTTAAATCTATTTGAACAATGTGTTAAAAATTAATATATGTACAGTATTTAATGAGATTACCAATATTATACTTTGGTTTTTCTCAGGAAAACTTACTTAAGAGTAGTTTGCTGTAAACCTATTTTGGATAATTTTGATCCAAGCTATAATACACTACTTGATAGTTTGTGCAATTGAGTCATGCCATTTATTTATTTTCGTTTTAAGTCTTGTAGAATGTCTAGCTGTGGAAATGATTTTTTCAAGGGAATACTATTTTTATAAATAGATTTTCTGGCAAGAATTATTGTACTTATAATTATTTCTAAATAATGTTTTGTTTTTTTAATTGCAAGTCATCAAGGTAATATGTTCATAGCCGCAATTTTTTTAGAAACAATCTTCTTTCACAACAGTTATTTTTAGATCCACTTTAGTGGTCGAATGGTCTAGGGCAGGGCTATTCAAGTGGCGGCCAGCAGGCCACATCTGTCCTGCCAATCTCCGTGGATTGAAAGTTCATACAGTGTGTAGAGACACCTGACCTTGAACAGCCAAAGAGATCTTCAGTATCTTATCAGTGGTAGGGGGAGCTGCAAGCCCAGTGTTACTCTAGCCTTGGCGCCACATACATTGTGTGTTTACAAGGGAGTGCAAGCTTACCCTCCAGTGACGTGTGCCCCCACTCTATACCCGGTATCTCTCCCTCCACCATCATTGTGTGCTTACAGGGGAGTGCAAGCTTACCCTCTAGCAACATACGTCCCCCCACTCTAGACCCGGTATCTCTTTCTGTCCACCAAAATCGTGTGTTTACAAGGGAGTGCGTCCCCCACTCTAGACTCGGTATCTCTCCCTTCAAGTGTCACCACATAAAGGCTGAGCTATTTAACATATTCTTGTTTTTGACCTTGAACTATGCAGGTGACAGGGTGGCTGAGAGTGACTCACACCTCTTTTCCCCTCAACCCAACAACAGCTGATGTCTTGCCAGTTGATATTTGCCTGGCTTATTGTTTGTGTGTTATTTATAGTAATAGCTGAGTACTTTATAAATGATTTTGGCTTGTTATACTTTTTCATATTTACTAGGCCTTGTCCTATTCTAATTTTTACATTTTTTTTTAAATTTCACTGAAATATATAAATATTATCGTATATATAATATCAAATAATGTTTTACCCCCCTTCCCCTTTTCTCCCCTTTTAAACAACAAAACTATAATCTAATAACGTTCTAAATTATTTCCATATTGAATTAAATGTCTGGCCCACCAAATTTTATATTTTGTAATGGCTCATTTTGATAACTAAATGATTATGGTCTAAGGCTATCACACTAAACTGGACTGCTGATGCCTGTGAGTAGGAAGTTTGAATCCTGGTTGAAGGTATTGAAGGTGTTTTTTCTTAGATGGTTTTCCCACGCTCGCTTTACACCAGTGTGGGTACATTTCCTCTAAATTCATCCGTCCTTATCCAAAGCACATTAGTGTAATTAGTACATAAACGTACTTCCTAAAGGTTAGTAAGTTGCGGTGTTAAAAAAAATAGCATTTAACAAATGATTGTAATTTCTTTATTTTCAGGTTCCTCCCTTAGCAAAAATCTTTTTTTTTAATTCTTCAATAATGGCTTTATTAATTTAAATTAAATATGCTCATTTTTTAAAATAAATTTCTATTTTATTAAATCAAGACAATATATCGGATAGTCTTATTACCGTCCAATGTAAGCATTATGATTAAGTTGGGACGACTCTTAAGCAAATAAGAAAATAATCAAATCATCTATTGATGTAAGAGTTTCATATTTTATTGTTGGTTCATTTCTAGGTTGTACGTCGTCGTAAGGTTTCTAGCAAAAGTCAAACATTGTCTAATCAAACTCATCGAGCATCATTTCCAATGGCTCGACTCCAAGTGTCTGAAAGCAAGCAAGCTCTTAAGCTTGAGCAGAGACTACATTACATGACACTAAGTCACAGTGATTCTATGAGCCCAAATGAATCATCTGTTGAAAAGTTAGAAGGTATGTTTTTGTTACTATTCGTAGTTTTTTATAAAAATAGTGTCTACTTTTCTATAAAGTTAATTACCATAAAAGCGACTCCTTCTTTCTTCACAATATGACATAAAGCTACCAAAATTTAGCATCCATAAAGAAGTTTATGTTAAAAACTTTTCAGTAAATTTTCACTTTCTATATAAGTCACAATAGAGCAAAATACTTAAAATGTATATTAATATTCATAATATTGATTTTACTTTTTAAGATGTATTTTATCAAATTAAATCCATTTTGTGAATTTGTGTTATTAAATTTACATTGAAAAAACTTAAAATATTGATATTGGTTTGACAAATGGATTGAAGCAAGGTTTTACCCATCCCATTAATGAAACCCTTGAGACTGTCTCTAAAAAGACCCAGTCATTTGATACACTAGTTGGTGATAAAATTTGCCATTATCCACCATCATACCATTTACCATCATATCAGGTATGTGCAAGGTTACTGTTGAAAGCAGTTTGTTGTCTTCAGTGAAAGTGCAAACTTTATTGTAGTTTATTTTATTCAGTGAAGGAGCAGACTGTATTGAAGTGGAAACAGTAAATAATTTAGAATCACTCTCTGCAATGAAAGGATTCAAATCCTCAATGTTTTTTTTTTATTAGAGCAATTCTCAAAACAAAATAGTTATTTTTTGACCAACAAAGAGAACAAGCTATCACTTAACAACATAATACCACCTTGTTTATAAACTACCAAGAGAGTTATTACAAAGTTTCCTTTGTTTACTAATTAAAACCTCTTATTTATGATTTTAGTTACTAGTATTGACAGTGATACATAGAATGATTTTGCTTGCACATCAAACAAGGATTTGAATAAATAGAAAATATTTTGGTTTACCCTTTCAACTCAATTACGTGATCAACATATTATTCTGTTGAACTAGTTTGGTACGAGGGGAGGCTTTTGCTAGGACTACAAATGAATGTAAACCCTTTTACAGAGACATATTACTGACCTTTGTTATAATGTGATTTACAACTAGTGATAGGTGATATCAGCTATAATTTAACATATAACTTCTGGAAATGAAATAAATTCCTTTATGTTAGAAAATAACTATTCTTGGAAAACAAAACCCCCTGTATCTACTACTTGAGTAGTCACAATTAAATGTTCCACTGATCAACCAATAGATTCTTAAGATGCGAAGCCCCTTATTATTCATTCAATTGTTTAGTTATCTTTTAAGTTTATATAAGCATGTGTCCAGACAACTGGAAAATTAACAAGTTTATATAGATGGAAATTATAAATTACCTTTGGGCTAGCATATTTTGTTTTGGGAACATCTATGTAGGCATGGAAATCTGCTTTCCCTTATGTAAGATTCTTCACAAGAGAAAGTGCCTCATTATCCATTTTTGACTTTAAAGTCGAGAATTTGATATCATCAGGTTATTCATTTTTAGTTATACCAAATGATAAAATAGATATTAAAAAAAACTTGGGCCATTCGTGAATATTACCCCAAAAGCTAAAGAGTTTAATTGAAGAAAGAAAAATTCTTAGGTAACAATGAAGGAAAAATATACAATTTTAATGAAAAGTTAGATTTAAGCAACAAAATATAATTCACAGAAAGCAATTACCACAACACTAAACTTGTGAAATTAAGCTCAAACAGGAAGTTTTTAGAAAAATTGTAATAGAATTCCTACAATTATTTATTTAGCAGGGTTGATGCACACCTGATTAGACAGGGAACACCATGATAAGTATGGAAATTTGGTATGTTAAGGAAAAGTAAGAAAATTTTAAAATATCACTGGAATTTTTGCATTTTCTGTAATTTTCAAAATTAAAATTAAAATAGGCTAACCCATTGTAAACTAATAGTTTAGTTTCCTATTCATGCAATTTTGTGAAGAGTACTGGCATACTTTTATTGAAGGATTCTTGTGCCAATAAATTAATTGAGACTTTGAAAAAATGCAATCTATGATTAATTGCTTTTGTGTAAAACCGAAAAACTTTTTTTTTCTGGAAAATCTAGAAAAAATACACGAGTTTAAACACTTTAAAAATATGTGTTACACACCTATTTAGAGTAGTAAAAAAAAAAAAAG